>JAFIRS010005874.1:0-47413 GCA_018342105.1 Gonioctena quinquepunctata | reverse complement strand
ATTTCTCAAATGTTTCCTCGAACATTTTGCCTCTAGGTAATTCAACTCGTGCAATTTGTGGCCTTATTATCAAAGAATGAACCATTCAAGCTTCGCTTTCGTTGTTTAATCAGATAATAAGACCGCAAATCGCAAATAAAATAACTTATGATATTGTCCTCGATAAGAGTCAAAACAAGTCGCGCTGCAATAAACAAAATCCATAACCACATATTTTCTATAAATTTTTGTTAAATAAGTCTGCTCAAGAATAAAATAGAATATTTCTTACACACGACGGTAAAAAGGCCTTGCCTGCTCGTGGAGTTAATCAACATTTTCCACTCACAGGTAAAGCATATACAGTGCGCGTCAAAATGTACAGTGCGCGTCAAAATTATGGAACAAATTCGATATTTCGCAAGCCATGTACTTTTGACAAAAATCCTCAAAATAAGTCGTTTTTTATTTTAAAATGCCGATTTTTTTATGTATATTCTAAAGAGGTTATATCACTTGGTTTTGACATGGTGACGTAATGGGTAATTTTTTTAAATTGGAATAGATGTCTTGTGATACCTCATCTGAAGGGCCTCTCAATACTGCATTCAATGATAATAGTAAATTGTATATTTTTTTACAGGGTGAACAAAAATTAATATTTTATTTCAATAAGAGAATAACTTTATATCCAACAAATAGAACAGTTAAATAAGATGTTCGAAATGCCATCCACCAGTCTCTTCACAATAAGCAAATCTACGGACACATTCCTCTTGCACATTGCGAATAACTTCCGGAGTAATTCTGTTAATTTCGATCCTAATTCGATTTTTCAACTCTTCTAGATTTTGCGGCCCATCTACATAGACCTTCGATTTCAAATAACCCCACAAGAAAAAATCCAGGGGCGTAAGATCTGGAGATCTTAGGGGCTACTCTATCGGTCCGCGTCTACCAATCCACCTCCTAGGAAAACAGTTATTCAAAAACTCGCGAACATCACGTGCATAGTGCGGGGGTGCACCATCTTGTTGCAACCAAATACTTTCACTTGGTGAGTTAGGATTGTTGGCGTTTGGAAAAATATATTTTTATTATTATACATTATGATTATGAAATTCCTGTTGGTTAAATTTTTTGGGGGATATTTAATATATTGCTTTGAAAAATAATTTTACTTTTTTGAGCCAAGGCTCTAATCCCTTAGACTGCCCTGGCAGACTAGTGAGTCAGTGCTCTACTACACCAATGGATCCTTTCCAAATATTGATAGTTAGCTATTCCTAGTCTAAAATGGAAACAAAAGACAATCACAAATTAATGCCATAATAGGCAAGTTAGTGTCATATAAATGTCAGTTGAAATATCAACAAATATTCTTCACAAATTCTAAGTGAAAAGGTTCTGAAAGTAAACTATGGATACTTTAAGTGAAACCCAACGCATAGAAACTTTAATTTTTATTGGTTGCGGAGATAGAACCAGAACTCAGCAAGAGGTATGCGACTTGTTCAATGCGAAGTATCCAAATAGACCTATCAGTCGTTCAACAGTCAGTAAGATTGAGAAAAAATTTAGAGAAACTGGTCATGTCAAACATATTCCGAATGCTGGACGTCCTAAAATAGAAGAAAACGTGAAACTTGATATTCTATTGGATGTAAAGAATAATCCTCACAATACATCACGACAAATTACAGCAGACCTTGACATATCCCAAAGTTCCGTATTACGTATTCTAAAAGCAGAAAAGTACCATCCATACAAAGTACAGCTACATCAACAACTCAAAGATGATGATCCCGATCGCCGTGTGGAGTTCTGTGAAATAATGCAGGATTTGTGTAACCGATATCCACGTTTTATAAAACAAATTCTGCTTTCCGATGAGGCTACGTTTTGCCTAAATGGTTCAGTAAATCGTCAGAATTGCGGATATTGGAGTAGGGATAATCCTCACTGGATGATGGATGGGCATACTCAATACCCTCAGAAAGTCAATATTTGGGCAGGGATAATAAACGACAGGATTATTGGCCCGTATTTTTTCGAAGGAAATCCCACAGGGGAGCGTTACTTGGAATTTTTAAGAGATGAACTCATACCTAGCCTTGCCGATATTTTTCCAAACGCCAACAATCCTAACTCACCAAATGAAAGTATTTGGTTGCAACAAGATGGTGCACCCCCGCACTATGCACGTGATGTTCGCGAGTTTTTGAATAACTGTTTTCCTAGGAGGTGGATTGGTAGACGCGGACCGATAGAGTGGCCCCCAAGATCTCCAGATCTTACGCCCCTGGATTTTTTCTTGTGGGGTTATTTGAAATCGAAGGTCTATGTAGATAGGCCGCAAAATCTACAAGAGTTAAAAAATCGAATTAGGATCGAAATTAACAGAATTACTCCGGAAGTTATTCGCAATGTGCAAGAGGAATGTGTACGTGGATTTGCTTATTGTCAAGAGACTGGAAGATGACATTTCGAACATGTTATTTAACTGTTCTATTTTGTTGGATATAAAGTTATTCTCTTATTGAAATAAAATATTAATTTTTGTTCACCCTGTAAAAAAATATCCAATTAATTATTTTCATTGAATGCAGTATTGAAAGGCCTTTCAGATGAGGTATCACAAGACATCTATTCCAATTTAAAAAAATTACCGATTACGTCACCATGTCAAAACCAGTGACATAACCTCTTTAGAATATACATAAAGAAATCGGCATTTTAAAATAAAAATCGACCTATTTCCGGATTTTTGTCAAAAATACATGGCTTGCGAAATATCGAATTCGTTCCATAATTTTGACGCACACTGTATAATGAATAACTATTTCAAAAAGGATATAACTATTTGTTGTTTGTTGTATAATAATAACGATGATGTCCATCCATTAATGATTTATTCAACGTAGTATGGCAGGCGCTTTTGCCCACAACACAGATACATGACTTTTTTAATACAAGTGTATGAACCATTACCAGAACAACTTTGGTTTTTTGGCGCCCTTGTTTTTTATTCATAGTTATAAATAATTTAGAGATACCATATCAGTAATTCCTTCAAGAGAGATCGTTTAAGTATTATGGAAAATTTTATCCTGGGTAAATTATGTATGAATAAAAACCACTAGAGTACATTGATTATTATGGAACAAAAACAGGAATTTGTCCTTACCTGACCCCGTTCCCCCACCAAAAGAATGGAACAATAGAAACCCCTGAAGTCCATCACATTGATCTGATAACTTGCGTAATCGATCCATCACCTTGTCGATGACTTCTTTTCCAACTGTGTAGTGTCCTCGGGCGTAGTTATTTGCTGCATCTTCTTTTCCACTAATTAGTTGTTCGGGATGATATAAATTCTTGTAGGGACCAAGCCTGACGGAATCTGTTGGAAAAAACAATATAAAATGTTAAGGTGAGCGTATTTTTATTTCAAGTTGCATCGAGAAACGGTTACACTTTAAGAACTCAAATTTAGTAGGTAAACTAAGAAAGGATTAGACTACTAATTGAAAATATTGAGATTGAATTCTTTTCGAAATTTGAGATGTTTTTTGTCGAAAATACAAGGAAATAAGCCAATACATGCTCTTTCTTATTTCAAACGAAAGACCCATGGAAATAGTTCAACTTCCGATTGAAAGCGAATCTCCAGACAATTTCGTTGATATATCAACTTGTAATACGAAATGGGCGGCGAATAGCCAAATTCAAACATATAGCGAGAAATAGTTCCTACTTCACCAACATTCTGACTGATTTCTTAGTCCAGCCGTTTTCGGATAGAGAGCGCCATTATAAATTTCATTCATCCAGGGAAATAGGAATGTCATTTTGACAACGTCTTTAGAAGTAGCAAGATATTGAAAATGAAAGTTTCGGATTCGAAGATTATTCATGATCATATCATAGAGAGTAATTTGGGGAAGGATAAATAAAAATCAACAATTAGTGACGGGGTCCGAAGGTTCAATCTGTATAATATAACGAAGCTTTTCCTGACTGATAATAGGCACACGAGAAATAATTCCTCCAAACTTCCTTCTGAGGGTAGTGCACCTCTTTGCCAGTTAATTTATTCAATCTTGCAAAAATTGTATATGTCCGCAAAACGCTGATATTTTTACAAGCTTTGATCCAACTTGCCTTGTCTGTTTCTCTGGGATTAATATTCATTTCTCGATTTGTACGTTCTGGTGAAATTTTGCAAATGAATTTTTATCCCCTTCTAGTCGTCCGATTAACTTTAGCAGCTGTTCATAATTCCGGTGACAATCTATTATGAAATTTTTGTTACAGAACAAAAACAAAATTTCGTGATTATGGCCCGATTCTATTCAAAATTGGTATGAAGGGCTTTTTGGGGTCGAAGATTATAATTTTTTTGTCAGAATTTAATAAGATAGCGGATTTCATTAATGACTAGAAAGAATTAAATAAAAATGATAAAAAAAAACTTTTATACAAATGCACTAAAGGGGAAAAATATATTTCTTCAATTGTTTGACCTACGTTCATGAATAACAGATTCATAAGCTTGCCGCGAATAGAAAATAGGTGATATTATGCGCCTTGATATTCTGGGGTTTTTAGAGGAATGGGTTTTGTGATTCATAGTCCGGGTTTTTGGGGTCGGGGATTACGTTTTTGTCGACATAATCAAAAACATTCAGAATGACAGCTCCAAAAAACTTCTTTAAAAAGGCAAATATGTGTTGCATTAAAAATTACTCTCTGTACAATGCTTGTAACCATTGAACACTCATATCACAATAATGAACTGTCACAATTCGCTTTTGAAGTATTGGAACGAAATATGGTTTCTTGGGGGTTTTGAAGGCGCGTAGTACACAGTTTTCCATTTTTCTTCAGGTATGTGACGTGACGTAGGTAGATTATTGTAGTCTTATATTAGTGATTATCTACCTCGAAATGAATTCGGCTAGTCAAATGCATTTATTGACCAATCAATTCCCAATTTCAGCGAATATACACCATATTGCTAGTATATATCTGCGATTATATACGTTGAAATGAATTCAGCTAATCAAATGCATTCATCTAACCAATCAAATCCCAATATCAGTGAATATACACGCTACTTGCTATAAAACAAGTAGGCATTTACCATTGTTTATACCAAACCTATATAAATGATTCAGTCACTGTCAGATGAAGTATAAGTCACTGTCAAATAAAAAAATGATGTCCCACCGTTTCGGAAACACTTTCTCAGAATAAATTCGAAAAAACGTAGAAAAACAAATTTTTTTCAAGTGTAGGTATGTTTGTAATATCTAGCTCGATATACAGTATCGGATACATTTTATCTGGGGTATAGACAGAAATCTACACGAGCAACAAGGAACGCAATGATATGATAATACCACATAAACAAGAGGGACGCACTGCTGTGCGCCCCTCCTGTTACCCCACCCGACGCATTAACTGACCACGTGGCAATGCGACACAGCGCACAGCTTGCCGAGCCGTGGTTGCGAAAACACAAGATCGTGACAATTATTACCTTTTGAAACATGCCGCCTATTTACACAAATGCAGAGAAAGTACAATAGATTCGGCTATTGTTTGGCCCAAAATGGTGGTTTGTTCGAACATTTAATAAAATAATTCCGTACACAAAATATTTAATTTGGTTTATTTTTTCTTGTAAATATTTTTTTTCTCTCCATTCGAAAAATAATTGTTTTTCTGTTAGAAATAAGTTTTTTGTTTTTATTGTCTTACAGAAATATCGTTTGCTTTTGTTTATGTTTGAGAATTTTCTTTTGTTTTCGCGGCCACCACATCACCAAAGATATTTTGATTTACCTGTCGTCCGACAGATTAAATTGAATCAATGATTCAGTTTAATTTGTTCAAATTATCTGAAGTGAAATTATCGTCAATAATTCTTCTTCATTGCACATTCTCCCGACTGCTGCTGGTATGATACTGACGTCCTGAGCTGACCGCCGGGACCGCCCTGATTCTCCTATCTCTGTGTCGTGACGTAAATATCCCTTCCTCGAGCGAGTCGAGGAGAAATTGTAATGCTCTCTCAACATAAAGCAAGCTATTCTTTACGCTCTCATGAAACCACCGTACCCAAGATAAATACTTTCCGATACTGTATAACCTGGTCATATACCACTCGTGCTAGATATTTTGGGTGGAGTATACTTTGATATTTTTGCGCCAATATTGTTGCAAAAATACCACCCGACCAAATTTCTTTCAAAAAATAAAATAAATTTGGTCTCGTTTCTACAACAATATTGACACAAAAATGTCAAAGTATACTCAACACACAAGAGAGTGAGAATGAAGTGAAAATAATTCGACAGATTTTCGAAAACTTGTTGCCAGACAATAAAACGAGGCCAACGGGCTCGGTAGCTATTCCAAATGTTTGAGGAAAAAATCTGGAGAATTATTTTCTACTTTATCAAACTCTCGTGTGGTATACTACAGATTATTTTTTGATGTTACGATCATAAACACATTTCATCGCAAAATTATACAATGTACTAAACCGGTTTTGATTCATTTCATGCGGATTGATGACAGACGTCAAATTAAAAATATACGTTGTCAGACAATGAAAACAAAACACCTCAAATTATTCCAGCGGCAATTTTCTAGATAGAATATTCTTACTATAATAATGTTCAGATTGGCCAAAACGTACCTGAATGATTTGAAAAATAATCACCACCAAAATATCCATATAACTACTGAAAATTACACGCGATGTAGGAGAATAAATCAATGATTTCTGATTTTACAAAGACAAATTCTGCGAACAACATGTAGGACGTAAAATATATAATTTATTGCTTTCTATTTTTTATTCTACCGCATCTTCTATCCACGGAGGGTCGTAACATTTTTCATCCCTCAGAGAACATTGTCTGATTATTTCCTCCAGTACACAATCCACATAAAATATTCTTCCTCAACGTACCTATATTGAGGAAGAGAAATATTTTCGGAATGTCTTCGCACATTGCTCAACATTTCTGGAGTCATTGCACGACACTCCACACCAATTCTCCTGCGTAGATCATCAAGAGAAGTTGGCTGTGTAATATAAACTTTGGATTTCAAATTACCCCATGAAAAGAAGTCTAATGGTGATAAATCAGGAGATCTAGTCGGCCATTCTATTGGTCCTCGCCTTCAATCCATCTCCCTGTGAAATTGTCATCTAAAAATTGACGTACAGGTGCAACAAAATGTGGAGGAGCTCCATCTTGTTGAACGGTGAGCTGACCTTCAAGTAGCCTATCATCGTCTTCAAGTAACTGAGTGATTCTGGGGTTCACAGTTGTATCAAGAAGTTCAAGATACGTTTGTCTGTTGAGGTTACCATCAATAAAATATGGACCTACAATATGGTCTCCCAGAATACCAGCCCAAACATTCAATTTCTGGGGAGTTTGTGAATGAGTTTCCCTGTACCAATGGGGATTTACGTCAGTCCAGTATCTGCAGTTGTGCCTGTTCAACATGTCCATTCAAATAAAAAGAAGAGTCGTCAGAAAAGCACACATTGTAGAGGTAATTATTATCACCAATCAATAATTGACTCATGATTTCACAAAACTCTCTGCGTCTGTCAGGATCATCTTCATTTAATTCTTGTACATTCTGCATTTTATGAGGATGGAATTTTGCTTCTTTCAGAATTTGATGTACGCTGCTTTTCGAAACTCCAGAAATAGTCTCAAGTTGTCTTAAAGATTGAATGTTGTCCATCACTGCATGTCCTACAACTGCAACAGCGACCCCTTCATTTCTCATAGGCTTCTCCCGTTCATGTTTTTTATTCAGCACTGATCCCGACTCCATGAACTTGTTCATCAATTGAAGCACGTACTGTTATGATGTGGTTTTTTCTGGATGAATTTCATTGAAAATTCGAGCACATCGTCCATTTTCAAAATACGCAGCTACAATGGATATTCTCTCTTGTATAGTATAAACCATTTTCGAAAGTTTTCAAATTGTTGAATGAAGTGACTCGAATACATCAATATACCAAGGCGTAAACAAAGATATGAGTATACAAAAACACATGGCGACAATTTTTTTTTCATATAAACGTCTGTCTCACCTTCTAAACTATTATTTCTGACAGCATATTATTTTTCAATACAGTGGCGTACCCACAGTGAACCTTTCTTACGATGATAACATTTTAGGTGATGAAAAATAAAAATATCTTGATAAAACTTGTTCTCATTAAAACTTCAACAACACTTGATCGATCCTCAATTTCAGTACACCGATGTATTTGGGATTGAATTCCCTTTCAAAATGATGTATCACAAGTATAGTAGTCCCATTGAAAATTCTGAAGTAGGGGGTGCTGGGGCTGAGGGGGTTGACAACACAATGATGATGTATTTGGTGAAAGTGTTCCCCCTTGAAATAAAAATCGACGGGTCTGAGCGATTTTCAATTTTTTTCACGAGTTCGGAGATTAGGGGGGTGACAAGTTTTAGCTGGGACACACGGTATATATATATATATATATATATATATATATATATATATATATATATATATATGGGATATATCAAAATTTGTAGACAAAGCGGAGGCCACATTTTTTAACCGAATGAAACAAAATTTGGCCCAAAAATACTTTTCATCGATACCTCTACTACATTCGAAGATTAGTCAAATCGATCGAATAGTTTCAAAATGGCGGATGTCGAAAAATTGAAAAAAAAATATTGATCTTTAATTTTCATACCAATACCGGCGAACTATAGGCTTTTTGATAGAGCTCCATGAGCTCCACATCTTTCATTAGAAACGTTTTTCACCAATATGTACACACGAATAAAAGTTTTCTGTATATTACCATTTATGAAAATTAATGTTTGTTCACCATGTATGCTCCTTTCATTCGAGGTTTATTCGCCTCGTGTCAATCAGATACCATTTGAGTTTTTCTTCCGTCGACTAACAGAACATTGTATTTTGATGTGTTTCGAATTCTAAGATAAACTAAATAAATGAATATTAGATAATATTTTTCCAAGTGATATTGAGATTGAAACCCAAGTAAGTACTGTAAGTACTTGTGTGCTGGTTATACTTCTTTCTTTTGATTTGAGTCAGGTTACATAGAAATATTCGGAAGCATTTAGGGAAATTTTAATCTTTCTCCAACTTTCGATTGAAAAGTTTAAGGTTTATATAAAATAAAATAATTAATAAATAAAATGTTTTCAAAGACAAGCTAAAAAGTAAAAAATAATTCCTTTGGATGTGCGACGTAGGTTATTCTGTGAGTTATAGATTCAAGAGCTTGTCGCTCAAAGTTTTCAGTTCCAATATAAAAGCAACAAGCTAATATAACTAGAAGATTTAATTACAGACACCGGGACAGGTAGAACTAAAAAGCTTATTAAAAGGAGTGCTGTTTTTGATTCCAATGAAAATTTTTCATTTCATCTGACAAATGATTCGTCAGCTTGATTGAATGCAAATTCAGAATCGATAAATAAATTTTGAAATTTAGGAGCTCAGTTATCATTGAGACTAAGAAGGTTTATTTTATTTTTTGATTTTCAGTTGATTTTTTTGTCGTTATAATTTTTTGTTTGAAATATTTTATTTTTGAGTTTTTTGTGACTAAAATCAACTGAAGATTATCTATTCAATTGACTCCTGGTATCCATTATGTTGTGTAGCATCAAAACTATCTATGTGTGCCAAGTTCCAACAGAATCGGTTCACAGATGAAAAATTATTAATCCCCTATTTTTCTACCCTTAGGGGTGGATTATTCTTTTCCAAATCCAAAAATGCCAACTTTGAAAAAAAAAATTATGGTGGTAGAATCGGTTAACGGGTAAAAATTCAGTGGCATTTTATTTTCAAATTCAAATGGAATCACCTCCGAAGTATACCCTGTCCAACAAAAAAATAATTATCGAAATCAAACTACTCTGGGAAAAGTTATGCGTAATCATACAAAAAAAAATACGCGTCGACTAGAGAACCTCCTCCTTTTTTTTGTCGGTTAAAAATGTATGTACTACTTGAATAAAATCAAACTTTGGTCAATATTTCATCAAGTTATATTGGAATATAGTTCTCTTCCCACATACTTAAAAAAAATACGTTTCAGTAGATCTTTCAAGATTTATTCGAAAAAAAATTGGATCTCTCGATCAAATATTAGGTGGATATACCGGGTGACCACGAGGTGAGGTACGCCCCCCAATTTTTCTATAGTTTTAGAGATACAGGTTTCAAATTGGGTACGTCGATATATTACTCAAATACGCATATTTTGACTCCATTACCGAAAATTCGCCACTTCTGGTTTAACCGGAAGTGACCTCAAACTTTTTTTTTAAATGACATCCTGTACAATGTTTTTCATTATCCGGAAGAACACGCAATTTGTGATAACACTGTTTTTCGAAATTGGAAGTCGGTTGAAAAATGGCGAAGATACAGTTGATTGTTCAATCGAACAAAGTTGGCCATGAACATCAAACTCAAATCATCACAACTGACGAACGGCGTCAGCATTTACGAGAGGAAGGTTCGAGGTAAGATACAGCTGAAAATTGAGCTTCCCATGTACTTGCAGCAACCATATTTTCCAACAATGATCAAAAATTTCCTCAAAACGGAGTAGTACCCATAAAGAAATGCTTACAACTGCCATTTCTCAAATGGCAACATACATACATTGTCATGTTGAAAAATGATGGATTATCAGATTACTCGAATGAAAAGATTTGAAGAATTCCGAAAGGAACCAGAAATACAATTAGGTTTCAATATAAGTATTCTCAAAATTGAATGTTCTTCAACGAAGGCGGCTTTGAACTTAAGAAAGCTGAACAAAAAAGCATAATTGGTCAACAAAGTGACAATTTGTTCTACTCATTCAATACAAAAGAATTGTAACTTGTTGAAAAACATTCCGATGGCGCAAAAATATACTAGAAATGAAAAAGTAGATTTACTGCTAATTTATGGCGAGTGTAGAAAAAATGCAACTGCGGCTTGCATTCTTTACAGTGAACGATTCCTTCTCAGACAACGCCAACCAAGTAGAAACTATTTCGCACGTTTGGAAAGGCAATTCAGGATAGAACCAGATGACAATGTACATGATATCAGGATCGTTTTATTATTGATGAAGAGACGGAAACCAATGTTTTGGCTGTTGTTTATGCAGATCCCACCATATCGAACATGAATTACCAGTTGGACGAGAATCAGCTCGAAAATTTAAAAAAAAAACATGGGTTTAAGCCGTATGAATATCAGATACATCAGTGCCTTTACGAAAATGATCATCAAAGAAGAGTCCAATATTGCAATTGGATAATTGAGAACCGCATAAGGAACCCGAATATGACGAGAAACATTATATTTTCCGACGAATCAAGATTTACGAATCTTGGTATGTTCAATAGAAATAACACCAGATACTGAAAACCCCTGAAACCCCAGGCTCATAAGACAAGGGAATTTTCAGGAACGCTTTGGATTCAACGTGTGGATGGGTCTGATAGGATCTCGAATCATTGGGCCCATAATATTCGATGGGATGTTGAATGGGCAACGCTATTTGGGATTTCTACGGAACGAAATAGAAGGATTCATGGATAATTTACCTCTCGACGTCTACCAAAATATGTATTTCCAGCAGGATGGTGCACCTCCCCATAATTCCCGAATAGTAACAGTTACCTAGATGAAAAATTCCCAAATCGATGGATTGGCACGAATGGTCCTACAAGATGACCTCCGAGGTCACCGGACCTCACGCCACTGGACCTCACGCCACTGTTTTTTTTTTATATGGGGTTACCTGAAGAACAAGGTTTACTCTTCTAGTCCTACATCAAGGGACGATTTGGAACATCGCCTTAGAGAAGCAATTGCTAGTATTACTCAAGCTCAGTTAAATAGAGTTATGGAAGCAATAGTGAGACGTGCAATTTTGTGCAGAGAACATGATGGAGAACATTTTGAACAGTTCTTGTGAATCTGTTTTTCATTATTTTGATTTTTGTTATAGTAGTAAGTGACCAGAAGCAACAAACAATCTACTTCTTACCTTTTTTTTTTCGTTCAGAAATTAGTTGTCTCAAATGTTAGAAATTAGAATAAATATCTGATACATTTTTTTTATCTGTATATTCTTATGGTGGATTCATACAGCAGTTCCAATTCATGAGTTTTTAGTCACTAGTAAGAAGTCATAAGAATGTTCGTTAATGGAATATTTATTCCAACAACGATCTTAAAACTGCTGTATGAATCCACCATCAATTACGAGTAATGAGAAAAAAAGTTCGCTCCATCGCCGTAGAATGTTTTTCGGCAATTCACAATTTTCTATTATTCAGAATGTACCGCAAATTTTCACTATTTTTTTTAAATATGATTTTTTGTTTAGCTTTCGTAGGTTCAAGCCGCCTCTGTTTTAGAATATTCAATTTTGAGAAAACTCATAATGAAACATCCCGTATCTTCGATTCCTTTCAGAATTATCTGAAACTTTCAACACGATTATTTGGATAATTCATAACTTTTCAATACGACAATGTGAAAAGAGTATGTTGCCATTTGAGAAATGGCAGTTGTGAGCATTTCTTTATGGGTACTACTCCGTTTTGAGGAAATTTTTGATAATTGTTGGAAAATATGGTTGCTGGAATTACATGAGAAGCTCAATTTTCAGCTGTAACTCACCTCGAACCTTCATCTCGTAAATGCTGACTCCGTTCGTCAGTTGTGATGATTTGAGTTTGATGTTCATGGCCAACTTTGTTCGATTGAACAATCAACTGTATCTTCGCCATTTTTCAACCGATTTCCAATTTTGAATAACAGTATTATCACAAATTGCGTGTTCTTCCGGATAATTAAAAAAATTGTACAGGGTGTCATTTGAAAATAAAAGTTTGGGGTCACTTCCGGTTAAACCGGAAGTGGTGGATTTTTGGTAATAGAGTCAAAATATGCGTATTTGAGTAATATATCGACGTACCAAATTTGAAACCTGTATATTCAAAACTAGGGAAAAATTGGGTGGCGTACCTCACCTCGTGGTCACCCGGTATACACGGAACAATTTATCGACCGATCTGAACAATTTAACGTTAGATCTCCAAAATTGTACAGATAAAACGGTTCGTTAGGGGACTGTAGAAACTACTAAAGTTGATAAATCCATAGCAATGATTTCATGCGATATTTTCAAAGAAGCAGACAAGACATATTTTACAGCAAAAATTACAAATTCTTAGACTAACACCACTAAACGCCAAAACCTCGTCTCGTATTTTTTCAATTGCAACATTTTTTGAAATGACGAAGGATCACCGATCACAGATAAATTGATTACATTCGACCCAATAATCGTTCCAAACAACACATAAGTACAAATAAATTGTACCGATCAATTTGACCAGAAATATTGGTCCAATAAAACTTTGCGTAATAGATCATGTACGATTTAACTCAGAAATTGTTCTTAGCAATTTATCTAACGATTGTTTGGTGCAATTTATCACGACAATGAATTGTTTCGTGTATATTAGGTGAATATACAGGTAACTATTTATTGTCGCGATAAATTGTACGTATGTGTTGTTTGTAACGATTATTGAGTCAAATGTAATCAATTTATCCGCGATCGGTGAACGCCATTTAAAAACATATGACCGAACAAACGTTGAAATTTAAGAGGTACGAGATGATAAATCGTCGTGTTTATGTCAAGCGAAAAAAATGATCGCATCAAATCATCCCCTAACAAACCTTTTTATCTGTACAATTTTGGAGATCTAACGATAAATTGCTCAGATCGGTCAATAAATTGTTCTAGTGGAGTAAAAATATCTTAAAGTTATGCATTATTTCGAAATCCTGGAGGTCGCCATGGATATTCCTGAAACCTGTTTATTATTAATTGTTTAAAAAACGAAAAACAATTTTGATGGGCAAATTTGAAAGAACTCAATAAATATTACCCAAATTGAAATTCTGTATTTTTCGAAACAATTTTTTTTTTAATTGCCTTCTTTCATTTGTCAGTTGGAGAGTAATCTGTAGAAATTCCAGATGTTTATCTTGAAAAAAAAATTGAAGATCTTCGATTGATTTCACACTTAATTTTGCTTTGACGGAATTTCATATACGTACTATTCCTTTTCACGTTCAAAAACATGACATTTTTCTTCAGTTGAATGTTTGTTAGTTCAATTTGATCAATTAGATCAAAAGTCATAACAAATTTAGTAAAGAGCGCTCGTGGCTGCGTGCTCCTCCAGCGCTAAACTTCCAAATCGCCCCTCACATTTTCGCACGTTAACAAAAAAAATCTGCAGCTTGCACTTTTTATTTTAAAGAAAAATTGTGTATACTTTTGTTATGTACATTTTTCATTTTCGCGAGTGAACATTAGTTATTCATTTGTTTTTAATAAAATTCAAATACAATGTAATTTGGCAACTTAACACACTTTACGGTTGGTAAATTTTTATATGTTGTTCACAACATCATCACTAATGTAAAGTGAAAATTTACCACCATCCCCCAACTTCTGAAAGCTAAAATCTAATATTACTCCACTAGTGGCCACGTTTATACCGTGTCTTGGTATGCTGACTAATGATTCAATTCCAACCAAATTATGTTAGTCAGTGTGGTTTGGTACCGAAATTTGTTGTGTACCAGACTATAATACTAAGTTGACTAAGATGGTGTAAACAGTATGATAAGATTTACCAACCGTGACTGTTGATTTTGGTTTGGAAGATTGCTAAGCGTTCTGTCATGTCGTGGTTATCGCACTGGCAGAATGAATCGAATGGAAACAATAACTATAAAAAATGGAGCGAGAGAGTGTTAGTGAAAAATATGTTTTGTGATTCCTAACCTTAGTTTCCGCATCATTACCTCGGAAATTGTTTTATATATTTTTGTTACAATTTTTTATATAAAATGAGTTGCTGTAGTTCAGAACCTCCTATAAAAAAGTCCAAAGGTATTAATTGGAAAGATGAAGAAACCAGTGCGTTTCTCCAAATATTTTTGGGGTAAATATTTAGTTACATCACTCATGCACTCCGAATATGGGGAAAACACTTTTCTTACGTGTTTTTGCCTCCTGAACACGAATCCGGCGGAAAAATGCGGCGGTCTCATACCGTTTCAGAGTTACATCGCTTTTTCCGAAATAAATTTCAAGCACCGTTTTCTCGCACAAAACTCACTCAAAATGCCTCCTTCTTTTAACCATCATAAACAATACACCCTACCCTAAATCACTTATTTTCGGCACAACTTTGCACAAAATATCGTCGTTTTTATCGAAAAAGGTCCTCCTTCTTACACAGTCCGATTCATTTATTACCAACATGAAAAATTAAAAAAGTTAATAAATGTCATATGTCAAAGAAATTCATTTGCAACTGTGTAAGAAGGAGGATTTTTTCGATAAAAACGACGATATTTTGTGCAAAGTGTGCCGAAAATAAGTGATTTAGGTGTATTGTTTATGCTGGTAAAAAGAAGGTGGCATTGAGTGAGTTTGTGCGAAAACGGTGCTTAAATTATTTCGGAAAAAGCGATGTACCTCTGAAACGGTATGAGACCGCCGCATTTTTCTTCCGGATTCGTGTTCAGGAGGCAAAAACACGTAAGAAAAGTGTTTTCCCCATATTCGGAGTGCATGAGTGATGTAACTAAATATTTACCATTTTTGGACAAGAACATTATATCAAATTTGGATGGCAAAAAAAGTAGGGGCTTTACGAAAACTACCGAACAAATGAAATAAGAAATGACTGAGCTCACTGACATCCAGACATTGTCATTGACAGACGACACAATTCCGAATTAGATAGCAGAGTTTCAAACCTTTCTCTTGGTTACATGACTAAATAAATACCAAACCAGAACAAAGTTGGTTAATTAATCATTTGACAAAACACGATGTAAATAAACGATTACTAAAACATTGGGTTTGGATTTGGTCACATACACTTGGTAAGGTTACCAAATTCACATACGGTATAAACGTGGCCAGTATAAATAGAGCGTCAGGTGAGCACTAAACTCGCCGATCAACTGTTCTCTCATGTTCTATCTCTCTCTAACATTCAATTATGATATTTTGATCCAATATAAAGTTTATCAAAATATTAACGTATATTTCTATTTTAAACAAGAATTTTAAGCAGGAACTCCTTTATGAAAATTGGATATTTCGCCAATTTACTAAAAAAACGTTATATTTTCGATTCGATATGATTTACACTATTTTTAATATTCGCATTTGATTATTTAATGATATTGTACGTGATAATTGTAACTTAATAAAAAAAAACTATGTCAAACTTTCCCTATTTTTTGAATATTATTATTATAAATATATATTAACAAAGAAAAAAAATTACGCTGCGTGTACCTAGTTTGAGGTCGTTATATAAATATATTTTGGTTAGGTAAGCTTATTTTTTTTCTGTATAAACGTTATCAAAGTTTATTTAACAACAAATTTCATGGATTTTGGAGCAACATTTCTTTATTTTTTTGTTTTTGGCGAAATTTTATTATTAATTCAATTTTTTTTAATGAAACCAATCAAACCTGCCTGAAATACAGATTACAAGCTTCAGAAAGTGCTATTAAAAAATCTCAATATCACATTATAAACTAGAGTTTTTGGTTTCTGAAGCCTGGCCTAAAAATTCAAATTTGTAATTTTTTACCACTGCATATTTTAAATAAAAAAATTCAAGATTTTTTTTTATCTATACACCTCCTCAAGTGTCCATTTTGGGAGTAAACTGTAAAAGTTTCAGATGTTTATCTTGAAAATTTAAAGAATGGCAGATCTTTAATTGATTTTATAGATAATTCTACTTTGACGTAAGTTCATATATGTACTATTCTTATTCATATTTTTTCCCCATTTGAAAACATGACAACTCGTTAGCTACCTTTTCCTCTTTCCATTTAACTTTTTTTAGCCTAATTTGATCAATTAGATCAAAAGTTATAATAAATTAAGTGGAGCGCACTCGTGTTTACGTGCTCCTCGAGCAATGTTCAATGTCACCGGCTCACATTTTCGTGCGTTAGAAAAAAAATTAAAGAACAACTTCATCAACTTTTTTGATGTAAAATCTTCCATTCTTTCGAAAGGAACTATCCGTTGTTCAAAAAATACTATTTGTTTCAAGATATTCAATAAACAATGTAATTTTGCAATGTATTTGTTAAATAATAAATTAAGAGAAAGATAAACATGTGAAGTAAAATAAATAGAAAAATCGAATTAAACAAATTTCTTCACATAAAAGATTCAATATAAATTGAACCAGAAAATGGTAGATCTCAGGTGAAAAACAACTACTTCCCTGGCAAATACCACGCAGAACGTTGAATGATATTCACCTGAAAATCCATGCATACCTCCATATAAATGGACATTGAATGCAAATGTTTCTTTCTGATAAGCTCGATTATGTTTAATTTATGTCGTGTTCACCTAACAATCCGCATACCGGTTTCAGGCTTTTTTGGCTCTCATCAGTACGGAGTAGTCAACCAGCCAAAGGTCCGAAGAGCTCTGGCTGAAGCGAGACACAACATAACCAAAACCATCATCGAGTCTATAACACCTATAGGTACGCCGGAAAAGAAAACTTTCAACTGGCGGTACCTAGTGACAGAAAGAAACACTCCGAAAATCTCCTACCTCGATAGGTTTCTAAATAAAAGATTCCTTCTCAGTAGGAGTGGCAAGCCCGACTAGCTTATAGTGAAAGATAAACGCCATGTGAAGTGGAATAAATAGAAAAATCGAATTAAACGGTTTTCTTCACATAAAAGATTCAATATAAATTGAACCAGAAAATGGTAGATCTCGGAGTGTTTCTTTCTGTCACTAGGTACCGCCAGTTAAAAGTTTTATTTTCCGGCGTACCTATAGGTGTTACAGACTCGATGATGGTTTTGGTTATGTTGTGTCTCGCTTCAGCCAGAGCTCTTCGGACCTTTGGCTGGTTGACTACTCCGTACTGATGAGGGCCAAAAAAAGCCTGAAACCGGTATGCGGATTGAAACATTTGCATTCAATGTCCATTTATATGGAGGTACGCATGGATTTTCAGGTGAATATCATTCAACGTTCTGCGTGGTATTTGCCAGGAAAGTAGTTGTTTTTCACCTGAGATCTACCATTTTCTGGTTCAATTTATATTGAATCTTTTATGTGAAGAAAACCGTTTAATTCGATTTTTCCAATAAATTAAGCTCACACCTTACGGTTGAAAACTCTTTATATGTTGAAAAGGGGAACATTCTCAATTGAATATTGATAGGAAGATTTTTCTGTGAATTGAAAAATCCACGATGAAAATGAAGTTATTTTTTGTGAATGTCTAACAGAAAACAACTACTTCCCCGGCTAAAGCCACGCTGGACATTGAACTACATTGATAGATATTCTGAAAGGCCCTAACTCAAAAGAAAAAATCTGAAATTGAAAAATTTTTTTTGAATCTACAGATCCACGATATAACGAATTGCATTTTCATTCAGATAGTTATTTGATTTTCTATTCCAGTCTTAATTAAGAACTCATGAATATCTATCAGATGTAGTTCAATGTCAGCTGGCTTAACCAGGGAAAGTATTGTTTTCTATTAGACATTCCAATAACTTCATTCATCGTGATTTTCAATTCAAAATCTTCTATCAATTTCATGAAATATTCCCTTTCACATGAATCTACAAGGGTTATCTTGACGATGGAGGATAGTGACTAAGGTTTATCTTTCAGTCGCAGATGATTCCACATCTGATTTTATGAACATCCTGTTTATATTTTCAACAAATCAATCTTTATATGTTGTTCCCAACATCATCACTAATGTACAGTAAAAAGTTGCCGCAGTCCCCTAACTTTCTGAAGCTAAAATCTAATTTACTCCACTATTCCGTGTATATCCACCTTCGGGAGACATGATCATAAACAAATATCCCTTTCCATGATATTCCCACAATTTTTGATATAATAATTCATACAATGCATATTTGCTATGATTTTTATACTCACCAATTACTGTGGGTTCCAAATCAACAAAAATAGTTCTCGGGATATGTTTGCCACTCTCAGTGGCACTGAAAAATGCGGTAAAACTGAGATCACTCGGATTGGATTGATCGGCAAACATTCCGTCCTTATCCAAATTATGTTCCAAGCAGTAAAGTTCCCAGCAAGCATTTCCAATTTGAATGCCAGCTTGGCCAATGTGGACGGAAATGATTTCACGCTGAAAAAAAAAGATTCTCAAGACTGATTATATTATTCACTAGGTTTTTCCAGCGGTAGAATTCAACTCGCGAAAATACAAATTGTCATATCTTGAACTAGCAGGTAAGGAAATTAAATAAGCAAGTCGAAGTAAATCTAATATAAATCAGAACGCAAATGGGTTTTTTCTGTCGATTTCCACATGTTGAAATACTTATGTACTGAAGGTGAGTTCCAATCTAATCAGCCAATTATATAAATATAAATAGGAATAAAGCAAGTTTTTTTACCAACAAAAAATGTTTACCTTTTTGGATTTTATGGTGATTTCAGAAATAATTGAGAAATATTCTATGCTAAAAAGTTCCATTATATCAAATCGGGAGATTATCTCCTTACAACTCTCCTTGAATATTGGATATTTGAGAAAAGTAGGTTTTCAAATACTACTATGTAAAATTGATGTGCTCTATAATGCCTAAAATATTGAATGTGTTCATAGCGGGTGACAATGGGACTAGGGCCAGGCCTAATCTCCTTAACTTATCAACCGATTTGAATGAAATTTCGTACATGAATATCAGACACAATTTCGGATTGACAGACATATGAAAACAAAATGACCGACTTCCGGTTTCAACATAATAGCCACCAACTTCGATTGTTCGAATGGAACACCCTGTATATTTGATGTTTTTCGGATTCTACAGCTCAAATAACATACGACAGTGTTGCCAAATTTTTATTTGGCAAATAAAAGAAATAATTTTTCAATATTTCTTCTGCCCAGGAGGCCTTTAACAGGTAAAAATCTATAGTAACTCAGAGTAATAGTCATTTCATCGATAAGATCAATAACAAATCCTACAGCAGGAATTACAATTTTCTGAACGCAGTTTTTACGAAAAAATTGTTTTTTTCAAATGGTACCTACCGAGGGCCATCTTGCCATTCGATAGAGAATTCAATTACCAATTCAACGATATACATTATGTACCTCTCTCTTTTTGTTCAAAACTAAAAATGATCAATTATTGAATTTGTACAATATTTCATACGATGCCTACAAATTCCAATGAGTTATCAGTTTAGGTTTGATGAAATGAAAGGTAGCCGTGGAATCATGGAGAACAGTAGGTGATTAATGTCATGTCAAAAGTAAAATACCAATTTTACTTGTCAACTCGTTTCATTTGTGAAAAGTTTTTTTGAAATGGAAAATAATAATCGTTATTCTCGAAACGAACAAAACGATATGATATTGATATACGGAGAATGTCAGAAGACGGGGACTTATTTCAGGAAATTGGAAATGATGCTAAGGAAAGAACCAGCCGATCAAAACCACATCCACTTCATCGTCAGTGCAGAAGCGGAAACTTATGTTTCAGCATATGTTCATTTTTCTCCATTTGCCTCAGTGCGAAAATTGGAAATTGAATGTGGGATCAGCAGGGAAAGTGCCAGAAAAGTATTGCAAAAACATAAATATCGCTCCTATAAATACAGTTTGCATCAGCATCTATATGAAAATGACCCAGAACAGAGACTATCTTATTGTAATTGGCTTTTGCGTCATAATGATTTGAATAATGGTTTTATCTCGAAGATACTGTTCACAGATGAGTCTAGGTTTACGAAGAATGGTATGTTCAATAGGAATAATACTAGGTATTGGGCTCAAGAAAATCCTAGGTTGCTGAGAGAAGGTAATTTTCAAGAAAGATTTGGATTCAACGTCTGGGTAGGAATCATAGAGACAAGAATCATTGGACCAATTCTTTTCGACGGGCCTTTGAAGGGCCAAATATATCTATAATTCTTAGAGAACGATATTTTAAATAATATCAACGATTTACCTGAGAACACCAGGGAAAATATGTTTTTTTCAGCAGGATGGTGCAGGACCACATAATGCTAATATTGTTCGGCAATATCTTAGTGATACCTATGGGCAGAGATGGATTGGAACAAATTGTCCAATCAGATGGCCAGACAGAGCTCCCGATTTTTATTCATGGGGTCACATAAAATCCAAAGTATACTCGAGGAGACCAACTTCTTTGGAGGACTTGAGAGATAGTGTTGAGCGCGCATTTCACGAAATTCCTGCTCAAGAACTGATAAATGTGATGAGGTGTACAATAAGTAGAACTAGTCTATAAGTTAACAAGTGCTTTTTAGGTCAAATTTTTTTCGCATTCTCCGAAAATTATGATTGAGGTGTCATTCGATTCGGAATGGCATGTGGATATTTTTTGAGAAAATGCTAAGGCTGCTCGCAAAAATTGCAATAGTTATAAACAATTAAGTGAAAAAAACAAAAGGAGTTTGGTGTTTCGCCAATATCTAAAAAACCATTCGAGATAATTCAAATTTGAAAAAATATGCAAAAAGAGAAGGAAATTTCTTTCGGAACTGTGGGACCAATATTTATAATTTTCCCAGAGGGTTGAAAATACGCCCGAAAACGGGTACTCCGGCTTGCGCAAGCCACGCCCCCGTAGGACCTTTAATGAATAAATATTATTTAAACTTATTAAATATGAAAATTAAAATTTGAAAAAATTCAGGCGCCTCCAGGATAGATCAATTAACAATATGTGGTCCAAAAATTTTTATCGCGATTTTTCAATAAGTTATCCATTGGTTAATTAACAATTTTTTGTAGCACGAACATTAACATTGCAAGTGCGATAATTGTTAAACTATTAATCTGATAATGTTTTCCTTTCGTGGAGCTATTTTTCAAACGTCTGAGAATAGAATTCCTGTTGGGAAAATTGAAAAATTGTTAATTTTAGTTTTGTTATTAACAATTTACTAAGGTAAAAAATTATAAAGCTTCATTAAACATTGAAAACAATTTTTTTTTTATATTATTGTTGATCCGTTTTCTTATGATCAGAAGCTACTTAAACATGATTTTTAATCATTTTTATCTCCTATTGTTTGAAAAATTGTTATAAACAAATGCGTTGTTTATGAGATAATTAAAAAAAAATATTATTAACTTTGTATAATTAGATTTTTCAAAAAAAAAACGTTTCTTAAAAAAAAAAAAATTTTTTTTTTTTATTGGTTAATTATAAAAAAATATATTTTTTTATTATATTTTTATTTAAAAAAAAATTATTATTTTTAGAAAAAAAAATATTAATATTTTTTATTGAACTTTCAATTTTCTGTTCTCTTCCATTTCACCACTCTGACCTGGTTTTTCTGTTTAATTTTATTATAACTTTTTAACTAATGGAGATACAAGGAAAAAATTTAAGACTCATTTATTCTTTATTGATTAAACAACAAATTAAGCCAAAACTGTTTTCTACTTTTATGTCTAAATATTTCATAAACTGATATAACTATGACCATACAACTTTTGTAACTTTTCGTGAAGAGCTACACTGTGAAAAGAAGCACAAACACCTAATTTTGCCAGAATGTTAATGATAGTTTTAGATCCGCATTTACGATTCAAGTATATCCCAGTAGCTAAGTGAGATAGAAATGATTTGGACGAATCGCTTTTACTATTGACGATCCAATAATTTTTTTTTTCATGGTTGTTTTTGTTTTTTAAGTAGAAAAAGAAAAAAAATACAAAGAGATAATTCATTTGTTTATAACAAATTGTTTATTAAATGAACAATGGAAATTTAAATAATAATCTTTTTTCTTTAATATCGAAGACCAAGATAAATAATGATTAAAAAAAAATTATTTCTTAATTTTCATAACAAGTGGTGAAAAAAAATTATTATTTAATAAATGCGTTTTCAAGCAATGAATGTTTTTTAACGGTTTTTTATCAAATCATATTTTTTTTTTAATTATCTTTAAAACAACGCATTTGTTTATAACAATTTTTCAAACAATAGGAGATAAAAATTATGAAAAATAATTTTTGAGTAGTTTCTGATCATAAGAAAACGGATCAACAATAATATTATAAAAAAAATTGTTTTCAATGTTTAATGAAGCTTTATAATTTTTGACCTTAGTAAATTGTTAATAACAAAACGAAAATTAACAATTTTTCAATTTTCCCAACGGGAATCTATTCTTAGACCTTTGAAAAATAGCTCCATGAAAGGAAAACATTCTCAGATTAATAGTTTAACAATTATCGCACTTGCAATGTTAATGTTCGTGCTACAAAAAATTGTTAATTAACTAATGGATAACTTATTGAAAAATCGCGATAAAAATATTATTGTTCATTGATCTATCCTGGAGGCGCCTGAATTTTTTCAAATTTTAGTTTTTATATTTAATAAGTTTAAATAATATTTATTCATTAAAGGTCCGACGGGGGCGTGGCTTGCGCAAGCCGGAGTACCCGTTTTCGGGCGTATTTTCAACCCTCTGGGAAAATTATAAATATTGGTCCTACAGTTCCGAGAGTTGGAACTTCTTTTTAGGAAATTTCCTCTGCTTTCTGCACCTTTTGAATTATCTCGAATAGTTTTCGAGATATTGGCGAAAAACCAAACCCCCTTTGTTTTTTTCACTTAATTGTTTATAACTATTGCAATTTTTGCGAGCGGCCTTAGCATTTTTCAAAAAATATCTACATGCCATTTCGAATCGAATGACACCTCAATCATAATTTTCGGAGAATGCGAAAAAATTTTGACCTAAAAATCACTTGTTAACTAGACTATATGTGTTAGGGAAAATGGGCAACACTCCGAACATATCATTGGTCATTAATAAATAAAATGAATTTTCGATGGTTGTGAAACTCTTCTATTGAAAACAGAATAATGGTATTGTGAGTAATAATTTGTACGTTGAATGTTTCACTGTTTCAGTCGTTAGATTTATTCAAACAGTTTGATTATATTAAAGTTATATTTTCTGTAATGGGTTTATGACCATTACATATTGTCAAGTCGAATATTTTTGGTAATTCATTGTTACCATTCTGAAGTAAAGTTTGAAAGAATGTATAGATGTCATGTTACCTACCAATTTTTTCAGATCGATTTCAATTTGTTAGATGGCTCTCTGCGTTTTGAACAAAAAGAAAGTGGTACATAATGTATATCATTGAATTGGTAATTGAATCATCTATTGAATGGCAAGATGGCCCTCGGTAGGTACCTTTTGAAAGAATCGATTTTTTCGTTAAAAATCGTTCAGAAAATTGTAATTGCTGCTGTAAGATTTGTTATTGATCTTATCGATGAAATGACTATGAGTTACCGATGTAAATTAGTATAGAGTTTTTAACCTGATCAAGGCTACCTAAGCTGAAAAAAAAAATTAAAAATATTTTTTTTTTCAATTGTACAATGAAAATTTGGCAACTCTGTCGTATGTTATTTGAGCCGTAGAATCCAAAAAATATCAAATATACAGGGTGTTACATTTGAAAAATCGAAGTTCGTGGCTATTCTGGAGAAACGGGAAGTCGGCCGTTTTGTTTTCATAGGTCTGTCAATTCGAAATTGTGTCTCATATCTATGTACGAAAGTTCATTCAAATCGGTTGATAAGGGAAGGAGATATAGGCATGTCCCATTGTCACCCGGTATACTTCAGGGCATGTTTCTTCCATCCAGTGATTTGAAAACCTCTTGTATTTCAAGGAATATTGCAACTATATTATTCATGGGACGAATTGAAAAAAGTTATATACGTAAAAAATTATACAGCGAGTTTCAAAAATTTTGCACCATATGGATTATTTTTTATTAAATATTTGTCGGAAAATTGTTAAAAATTGATGCATTGCTTAAAACTTGCATTTGAGTTGTCAAAATTCTAAATTTCCAAACTATGTACAGGGGAGAACAAAAAAATAGGAATTTTGGTTAAGAGTGAACTACCCTTATTTTCGACATTACCAAAAAAGTTTATTCAAAAAAGTTGTTCAGAATTAGTAACAATATTCATATTTGAATTCCCAGCTACTTACGCAACAGTTTTTTTTCAGTCTCACTTACAAATCGGAAAATTCTAACTTTTTTCATTCTTCCACTAACAAATGGACTTATTATCATTGAAAAGTATAAGTTCGTATGATAAAAAAAACTCGCGTCTCAAAATATAGCACATTTTTCTTACCATTTTGATAATTTTTTCTTCCTTTCAATACTCTCCAATCAATTTTCTTTGTTGGCACGGGTCTGCGGTAACTGAACACTAAACTTAGCTTTGCAAACCCAACGACTCCGTTTTTTCAAACATAAAAACTCTCAGTGAAAAAAACACAGGCTCTCCTAGATACATATAAAGAAATCGTAGCATTGAGGAAACAGAACGACTAAATGCTGAATAAATTGAATATATCACCTACTCCAGGAAAATTAGGCACAAAATAAAAATATTTCATATCATCATTGGTCACAGAATATAAAATTATTGCAGGAAGAATTATTATTGAGTACATTGTAACAAAAAAATCAAAATATCGAAAAAGCATATGTTATTGACGAATTTTGTAAAAACTCATCATTTCTACTGATTCATACACTGCTGAGGTTACTTCCTTATTATGATGCTTTCTACCCCATAAAGTTAGTTTGGGCATTTACAAAAAACAAATTAAGAAAATTCAATCAATATCTAAATCTAAGAAGTGAAGTAGTAAAAAATGTTAGGAGAATCTCGAGCGAGGAATAAATATCTTTGGACAGAATGCATTCCAAATGTAATTTCAAAATAATGCGAATATTTCCTTTTGCCATCTGTTCCACCCTTCAATTAGGGGTTAATTATTGGGATAACTGAAGAGTCCCAAATTGATTCGTGTCATCGAACTTGTCAAGAAAATGCCAAAATATAATAACTCATCATAACATTTCCAGCAATGGCCATTTTCAATCCGAAACCAACCAATTTCATGAATGACGATGAAAAAACCGTTGCTACAAAAGTGTTTACTGCTATCACACCCGTACAACCATGTCAGATGCCTAAGCAGCACTGAAAACTATGGTATCAAGTGGGATAAAATCCAGATTTGTATGTAACTGCGTGTAGACCCTTCATAGTCTAGACAGGGATGATGAACTGTGCTATGGGTCTCTGGACACGAAGGCATCGTAGGAAATAAGAATGCCATATTTCTGGCAAAAGAAGGCACTATGAAAGAGTTCTTAGAACCAGAGCCCTTTTCGAGGGGCATATAGTCTGGTTCTCACGAGCCATTTTCCGAAATTAGAGTTAAGACCAACCGAAAATTATGATTGAGGTGTCATTCGATTCGTAATTGCATTAAGAACATCTTAGTCCCGAACCAATCTCTGGAGAAACAAATTGCAAAAGTTATAAACAATTAACTAAACAAAAAAAAGGTTGTGAGGTTTTTTGCAAATATCTCAAAAACTATTTGAGAATCCGAAATTTGAAAAAAGGTCCTCAAAGAGCAGAAAATTTACTAAAAAAAAGTTCCATCTCCCGGAACTGTGCCAGAAATATTGATAATTTTAATTTAGCGGCAAAAAAACATTTTGACCAAATACTACTAGTGTAACGTTGACGAGTAACCGTTCGAGTGAGGGTTTGCCGAAGCTACTAATCACGCTACCATCACAGTTCGCTCACTTGGCGTCGGCACTTTGATCTTTATGTTCCCGTTTGTACACTGCGCAACTCTGATTTGTATCCCTCGCGCATACCGCGTGTTACTGTGTTACTAATACGGACAACTTTCGGATACTTCGAAGAGAGATAACCACGTACAGTCTTCTGCGCATCCTGAATTGTTTCCCTGGAGTGGATGTTACCTTGGAACATTTGGGCCAAGTGAGCGAACTGATTTTTCAGCTATAAACTGTGCTACCATGTTTTATATTACCAACCGATGTTCAATCAACACCTTTTCTTGATCAAATTGCTTGGAACCTTCGATAACCTTACTTGATTTTTGAAATTGGTAATATTTTATTAACTTTGCTTTTATTAAAGAGATTTGAATCATACTTGGCATTTTTCAGATAAATACAAAGTGAGAGCTCTATTCTTAATTTAAATGTTGTTTTCGTCAGAACTACCCTATATCAAAAAGCCATCTTATCTAGGGCCCATAATTTATAATAACTCGATGATTCCATCAAAACGCGCCAAATATCGATGTTTTTAAATCGAGACTAAAGACTGCCATCGTCGAAAAAAATTGCTACACTCTCGATGAATTTTAACTTTGATTTTAGAATCTCGTAGATTTTTATGATATATGTTTGTATTTTTGACGTCATATATATATATATATATATATATATATATATATATATATATATATATATGTAGGTTTTTATTTCTTTGTCTAGGAGAATGATAATCCCAGGGGTGAATGAACAAGTTTATTCAATATAAACTGTGAATCAACATGAACACTGACAGCTTACTCAAGTTTATACGTCATCATATTCGGGTACCTATTTAATACGTTTGAACCCTTTTGGTTTCTTGGAATCTTTGTATATCCGTCGCGGCTCGACTCTCAATACTACGTCTTTTCGTCTCTTTTCTAAATTGATATTCCCAAGAAAAACTTCTACTTTCTTGAAATATCCCGTCAACGTCAAAAGTATATTCTTACTTGATTTCCGCCAAAACCCAACCCCAGCTAAGGCGATTCCTACCGAATGCCGAAAATACAATACTGGGTGAAATAATAATGAACATACTGCAAGGAATAATAATGAAAATAACACAACCAACATAATTGATAAAATATGTATAAACTGAAAAGAATTAAAAATATCGCCACCTACACTCGGCATCCTGCTCCTGAATCCGACCGGATTCACTTTGATTAATCAACCCATGGTTCATGAATTCTGCACATGTGGAAGTACGCACCGGTCCCTCACGATGACCTACTTTCACGACATCATATCTGTCATTGGGTTTCATCTTTGTGACCTCATAAGGTCCTAAGAATTTTCTCTGAATTTTAATTCCTACTCCAAATTGGGTTCTTTTATCAGCTACCAAATCTCCTTTTTTATATATCCTTGGTTTTCTTCTTCTAAGATTATAAGTTCTTCTATTTTCTTCTTGTACCTTCAAAATCTGTTTTTTGCTTTCCGCTCTGAGATCTTCTCTATTTTCATTGAATTTCTGTATTGTAGCCTCTTCCAATAATTCCTTGATGAGCACTTCTTCTTTATTCCTCATTTTCCGCCAGTTAGAATTTCAAAAGGTGAATCCAATACTTCTCTGAATAGTGGAATTCAATGCTCTTTGGACTCGCTCACATTTGAACCATCTTCCAGGATCTTCCAAGCTGAGTCTTGTGAGAACTGGTATGATTATGCGATTCACTCTTTCAACCTGGCCATTTCCTCTTGGTACTCCAGTAGTTATTGTTAAGTTTTGTATACCTTCGTCAATCAATAGTTTTGAACTCTTCAGCAGTGAAAGCAGTCCTCTATCTGTTATGATTCTGCTTGGGTTTCCAAAACCTGCTTTTTTTTCCAAACAATCAATAGCTTCTTTTGTTGTCGTCGATTTGCAAGCATATAGCCATGTGAATTTGGAGAAATCATCAACAATCGCTAATATATAATGATAATTCTTATTAGTTGAAGGCATTGGTCCTAAATGGTCGACATGATATGTATACAGCAACGGTCCTTCTTGTTTAGGTATTGATGTAACATTCCTTCTTTTTTTCCTTCCTTTCTGTTACCTAATATACAATGTATGCAATTTCCTAAACACTTTTGAATTTTTTCCTTCAGTTTAGGAATAAAAAAATTCCCTATTCACCACTTCTTCTGTCTTGGGAAGTGCAAAATGTCAATTCCGTGTGCTTTTCTTTATTATATCAGTCTGCATCATCTTTGGAACTACTATTAACTCTCTTCCATTCACAAATTTATAAAAGTTATATCGCTCTTCACGAAAAAATCTTCATAATCTTCTGTGCTCAATATTTTCTTTATTGCCAATATGTGTTCGTCCAACTCTTGTGCCCGCCTGAGTCGTTCTACTACACCATCTTCTTTAGTCAATGTCATCGTCATAACATTTGGGTGACGACTCAAAGCATCTACGTGAGACATCTTGTTTCCTTTTCGATGTTCAATTTCATATGAATACTCCTCCAACAATAAAGCCCATCTAACAACTCTGGTAGTCAAATCTTTCTTAGCCATAGTTTTCTGAAAAGCTGAACAATCAGTTATAATCTTGAAATGAATTCCAAGTAAATATATTCGGAATTTTTTGACGGCCTGAATGATAGCTAACACTTCCAGTTCATAGCTACTGTATTTTTCTTCAGCTGGAGTAGTCTTCTTGCTCATGTAGTAAACTGGGTGGAATCTACCATCTTCGTTCGACTTCTGCAACAGACAAGCTCCATAGCCATATTTGCTCGCGTCTGTATGCAATTCCGTTTCTCCGCCCTGTTTGTAAATATGTAATACTGGTTTACAAGATAGAAATTTTTTAAGTTTCTCAAATGCCTCTTTCTGTTCATAACCGAAAACAAACCTTTGTTCCTTCCTCAACAGATCACTCAAAGGTTTTGCAATAACGGAATAAGATGAGATAAACTTACGGAAATATCCGTCAAACCAAAAAGATTGAATTTGTTTAAGAGTCGAGGTTGTGGATAATTCTTGATCGCAAGGTTTTATCATTCGATGGTTGGACTCTTCCATCATCAATGATGAATCCCAAAATTCGATCTTCGTTTCGCAATTGACTTTTCTTCTTTTATGTCCAATCCATAGTCTTTTGCAACCTGAAAAACTCTTCTTAATCTCTCAAGTCCTTCTTCTTCTGTAGAACTCAATATTACTATGTCATCCATATAATAGAGCATAATGTTTTCCACCAACAATTTTCTAAAAATAGTACTTACAAATCTCTGAAAGACTGCTGGACTATTACATAATCCAAAAGGACATTTCAGGAATTCAAATTGACCGTGGTGTTGTAACAAATGCAGTATATTTTATACTTTCTTCTTCTATTCTCACGTGAAAAAATCCATTTCTCAGATCGATGGTACTAAAAGTATTTGCAGCCTGCAATCTATCCAACACATCTTCGATCAGAGGAAGTGGAAATCTATCTTTTACTATGTTTTTATTAAGTTTTCTGTAATCACAACATATTTTAGTACTACCATCTTTCTTCTTTACAAGAACTATTGGACTAGCAAAGTCAGATGAACTCCGTCTTATTATTCCTTCTTCTAGCCATTCTTCTATTTGTGCTTCTACCTCCTCTTTTTCCGTTATAGCTAATCTTCTTGGACTTTGGTATATTTACTCTTCATTCTTCAATATAATCTTCATTTTAACATCTGCATTCATAATCTTCTCAGGATGATATTCTTCTATTAGTTTCTTCACTTTTTTTATTTTTTATATGAATTCGTCTACTATTTCAGTTTCTTTATTCCTTTTCGTCTAATGTTATCGTCCACAAAAAATTGTGTCTTTCCTTCTTGAAAACAACAATTTCACCATCTCTGAAGACTACATCTACTTGAGTTAAAATATCATTTCCCACAATGGCCTTGAAATTTGATGTTTCACAAGGGATAACATGGATTTTTAGAACTAATTCTTCTTCATTGATGAAGACATTTCTTTCAAAAAACCCCATTGTTGCAACTCTGTTCGACCCTATACCTCTAAGAGTGACAGATTCCCCATTCAAGTCTATATCTTTGAAGTATGCTTCATATACATCCTGTCGTATCGCAGTGATATCATTTCCTGTATCTAAGAGTGCTATCATTTGAATATCATCAATATTCAATTTAACACTGTTCCTTGGAACCACCTCGGCAAGTGTCATATTTGAACTTCCACTTCTATTATTCTTCTCTGGACATTTGGTTGACACATGACCATAACCAGAACACACAAAATACTTCGGCCCTTTCGCTTTGTCAGGACATTCGTTGGACAGGTGACCTTTGTCCCCACAGTTAAAGCAAAGTCGCATGCTGGTTTTCCTATGCCTTTTCTCGTCTTTGTCTTTCTTTGTTTCAATTGTCCGTTCCTTCATGTGCTTTCCCTCTTTGCTTCTCTCTTGACCTGGTTTTGTTCTTGAAATTGTGATTTGCTCACTTTTTCTTTGAATTCACCAAATGTTTTTGCTCCATACAAAACAAGTTTATTTGATGTATCATCCTGTATACCATCAATGATATATTGAATCAAAACTTCCGATTCTATGTTTGCTCTGCTTCCAATCTCTCGCATTATCAGAACATATTCTTGCACCGACTCTTCCCTCCGTTTCTTCCTAGCCATCAATAATTTATGTATTTGAGCACTACTTACTTTCACTTCAAACTCCGCAATCAATTTTTTTTTTAGAATCACCCACTTTGTTATTCCTTTTTCTGACTGAATGAAAAGCTTTGCAAGTCCTTTTAACGATTTTTTCGCAAATATTAACTTCTGTAGGTCATTCCATCCTGTCAGCTCAGAAATTTCTTCGAAATCTTCAATCCATTTTCGAACTGGGTAAGTAATTGTCTTTTCCATCAAATGTTCTAATACTATCTTCAACGTCTTTGAATGTCAATGAGAACGAACCCTTCAGTTTCGTATTTCCAAAAGATTCACCACTCTTGGCACCTCCTGTCATTTCCATTCTTGTCTTCATCAGAATCCACCTCTTCCTCTGATTCTTCTTCCACTTCTTCATCATCTGTCTTCTCATTTTCATCATGTGACTGAAGGTCATTCATAAAGGAACAGATGCGCACAACCACTTCTTCACTACTACCCGAATAATCAAGATCAAGTATACTACAAATAGCAATAAGATCAGGCAACTGCACTTTTTGTTTCACCTCACTCACTTTTTGCGGAAATTCTGAAGACTTTTTATCTAAATGAAAACCAGAAAAGTCGCGCATCTCTTTTCGCGTTTTCCTACCTTCTCCCTCGTTTCCAAAGGCGATTACATGTAAGGCCTTTACTGCTTTGAGTGAACTACTAGAAATATTTTTCCCAATTTTTGAAATATCTCCCAAATTCGGCATTGTATGCAAAAAATAAATACGATGTCAAAGAATAAGTCAGATCAACAAATCAGTTTGAAAATTAAAATAATACAACAAACAGAATTCTCCCTATGTTTCAAACTTCGAATGAATCTGAGACAAGTCGAGTCGCAACATTCAATATTCTTAAAACAATCAATGTTTTTGTCGGCAAAATATCAAATTGAACCCGAATATCGTGACGTTTACAGAATACAAAACAGAAGTAATGAATCGAACTTTGAAATAATTGAATGAGTAAAACTCTTAGTATTTGTCAAAATAATTCAATGTTATATCTTCTATTACTTAACACTGGTATATTATGATCGTCTAACTCGTCTATGCCTCCATTCGATACTGATTATTGGAAAAACTGTGCATCGTACCTTGTTGAATCCATAAGTATATCATTGAATTACCAAACCATGGACTACGGGAACGAATTCGTCTATACTTCTTCTCGGATCTCCCCAAGTCTGGTTTTCTTCGAAGTCCTCTTACATCCGTCTTCCTCGATTGAAACGAATGCGTCTAAGTCGTCCACACTCCTTGGATCTTTCTACTACGTCTGGTTTATCTTGAAGTCGTCTACACTCCTTGGATCTTTCTACTACGTCTGGTTTATCTTGAAGTTCTCTTACTTCCGTCGTCCTCAATAATAGGCCTTTGAATCTCCTTCGTCGAATCACTTTTCAAAAGTCAGGTAAACGTCTAGCGGTTCGCAGCTTCAACTAAATCTTATTCTCTATCCCGGCTGAGCCCCCAAAATGTAGGTTTTTATTTCTTTGTCTAGGAGAATGATAATCCCAGGGGTGAATGAACAAGTTTATTCAATATAAACTGTGAATCAACATGAACACTGACAGCTTACTCAAGTTTGTACGTCATCATATTCGGGTACCTATTTAATACGTTTGAACCCTTTTGGTTTCTTGGAATCTTTGTATATCCGTCGCGGCTCGACTCTCAATACTACGTCTTTTCGTCTCTTTTCTAAATTGATATTCCCAAGAAAAACTTCTACTTTCTTGAAATATCCCGTCAACGTCAAAAGTATATTCTTACTTGATTTCCACCAAAACCCAACCCCAGCTAAGGCGATTCCTACCGAATGCCGAAAATACAATACTGGGTGAAATAATAATGAACATACTGCAAGGAATAATAATGAAAATAACACAACCAACATAATTGATAAAATATGTATAAACTGAAAGAATTAAAAATATCGCCACCTACATATATATATACATTGTTATGTTAGGAAGGACCAGTAATATATTTTAAAGATGAAAAAGAAATAATTTCTTAAAAAAACAACAAAAATAATAATTACTTAATAGTTAGTAGTTCAGGAGAAATTGTTTTACATTTTTTGAGATTCTATTACCTTTATTAGCCCCTGTATAATATTGATAGGTAAAAATATGCAAATACTATAATGCAATCATTTTCATACATTGTCAAAATGATTACAACCTATAATTGTTTAAAATACAACAAAAAAGTCTAGATTTACAAAAAATAATTCTGAATTAAATGTGATCAACAAAATTATAAGCTTGAAACATAGAGTATATGAAATTGTATCTAACTAAAAATAGCCAATGGGAGAACAAGAAACTTCTTGATGACAATACCAATCAGGAAACAGAGATGCTGAGATAAAAATTTGAAATTGTGGAAAAGTAAGACTGAGAAATGTCAAAAATAATTATATCAAATATTGTATTTAGTTAATAAGAAATGTAAAATATATTAGTTCATGAGTTTTCTCAAATAACACCAAAATAGTGAAAGTTCGACAAGAAAGTGCGCGAGTTTGAAAATTCAAATAAAATGGACAAAACAGAAATGGTATCCAGGGAATGAAAAATCAAAGCGACAGGAGAAAAAATAAAAAAAAGCCAGGTACAAAATTTGAGAAAAAAGGAAATTGAATATTTTCACGAATGACAAAGTAGTTTGCCAAAAATAACAAACCAATTCAACTTCTGGATTATTCCGACACTAAATAAATAGCATAAAAAAAGATTGCCTTTTTGGACTCCACATAAAAAACTTGTCCAAGCTGATTTTGGGGATTTTGGATGGTTCCTTTGCAAATGGAGAGTCCCTGAGAGGAGTGAATGAAGCAGGATTTCAGATTATTGGCAGGTATTGCATCAGCGACAGTTCCAGCTCCAGGTATAAACTCTTTTAGTGCACATCACAAACTGAGTCACTTCACAAAATAACTCGTATATCTGAAGAACTCTATTTTATTTTGGTATTGAACTATAAAAGAATTCTTCCGACCCAAAAGAAAAAGTGAGGTTATGTCTACAGTATCCATCACTATTTTTCATTATTTTCTATGAAAATTTGTCAATTGACCATAGTTTTGAGTTATCTATAAGTTTTCCTGAATAAAGGAAATAATTGTTTTTGGATAATTTCTGGTTTATTTTCCACAATGATATGATCATATTTCACTGATAAACACACAACTGAAATGGTTCGAATGACAGCAAGACAAGGCAGTGGCTCTATTGCCAGTACCGACTCCTGAGGCGAAGGCGTACCAACTGAGTTAGTCGTGGTAAGAAAGGGTAACAACAATTGGCAGCAACGTGGCGAGAAAACAGTGACGAAAGCTAGCAATTATTATTTCATAACAATTAGCTATTATCATATCACAACATAACAATTTGGCAATATCAGTAAAGTGGGACTATAACAATTTAACTTCCAACGCGGTGGTAAAAACACCAATTAGTATTTCATAACAAATGACGCTCAACGCGGAGCGAAAATAATTAGCCAACACTGGGCGAACATAACAAATGGCGCCACAACGTAAGGGCGAGTGGGGGCATATATTATTTCTTAATATTTATCGCAACACTGGGCGAACATAATAATTGGAGTCCCAACGTGTAAGGCTAAATATTGGTGAATAAAATGGATTTGAGAGATGGTAAGAAGGTTGGTTTGGAAGAAGGTGCAGAAGGTAGAGAGAGAGGTGATCAGGAACAAGGAGAGAGTAGCAGTATGAGAGGGAGTGAAATAAAAAGTGAGAATATACAAATGGAAAGTTATTTTAAAATTTTGATGGAAAAAATGAATGAAATGGCAATATCAGTAAAGTGGGACTATAACAATTTAACTTCCAACGCGGTGGTAAAAACACCAATAAGTATTTCATAACAATATATGTGTGTATATGTGTGTGTATGTGTATATATGTTTCCTTTATGATATGATACGTTATGGTGTGATATGATATGATTAAGACATATCTTCAATTTCTACCACATAATACATATTAAGTATCTCCTGACACTTTCCTTGTTATTGTTTTTATAAAATATTCTCGACTTAATACTTCTTAACAAGAAAAAATAAATTTTTATTATTATTATTATTATCCGGTTATCTCAAATACTAATTTCTATGAATCAAAGTTGAAAACTAACGGTACCTCCAACCAACTTCCACACCTTTAGGGGTTGAATTTCCAAAAACACCGAAACACGTTTTTCTTTTTTGTAAGAAAGACCTCAAATACCTATTTTTATGACCCTAACTTAAAAACTAACGGTACTCCTATACAAACTTTCAACACTAATTTTACCTCCTTTAGAGTTGTATTTTCAAAAACGCAGAAATACGTATTTCTTTATTTGAAAAGGAGGGCCCAAATACCAATTTCCATGACTCTTACTTCAAAACTAACGGAACCCCATTACAAACTTTCACCCCCCATTTCACCCATTTAGGGGTTGAATTTCCAAAATCACTGAAACATATATTTCTTTATTTGTAACAAAGATCTCCAACACCAATTTTATGACCCCGACTTTAAACTAACTGTACAAACTTTCAACCCCCATTTTACCTATTTTTAGGGGTTGAATCTAAAAAAATCCTGTAATACTTTTTTTTCTGTTGAAAAGGGAAACATTCTCAATTGAAAATTAAATGGAAAGATTTTTCTGAAAATTGAAAAATCTACGACACTAATGAAGTTATTTTTTGTAATATCTGGTAGAAAATAACTACTTCCCCGGCTAAAGCCACGCTGGACATTGAACTACATCTGATATAGATATTGTGAAAGGACCCTAACTCAAAAGAAAAAATCTGAAAGTGAATATTTGCATTTTTCTTTATTTGATAAAAATCTCAAATACCAATTTCCGTGACTCTTACTTCAAACTACTCCCATTAAAACTCCCCCTCTTTCGCTTTTCAGCCATTTAGGCATGGAATATCAACAAAACCATTCTAAGTTCATAAAAATACGCTGCCAAAATTCCACGACCCATTTTCAAAATACACGGGAAAAAACCGGAATGGCCTCCAGCGTTTCATTTTTAGGAACATGGAAATGTGTTCAAGAAACTTTCTTCTCTGTTTCAAATTTGCTTTGATTTCCATACGATGTTTCGTTCTTTGAGGGTCAACCCCTATTTTTTCGAATAGACCAGTATTTTTAGTAGTCCTTATCTTACCGAGTTCAGACATGTATCTTACCTTTCTATCTCTTTTTTTTCTACATTTCTGCCCATACATTCAATCATTAAGGTCCGAACGATGATAAGCATCCCATTCAGAATACAGGCCTGATTTTATTTTTGTTCCTATTTTGTTCGTATTTTGGAGAATAAAGTTTAAAATAAATCTACGTTGAATGAATACTTAAACTTGAATTCAAATCGAGATCAAATCCAATATGATGAAAATGAAAAAGTGGAAGAATAACATGGAACAACGGTTGATACATTTAGTGCAGTTACACATGCATTTGACGGTCAGGTCCGATGGTCAGGCCGGAGGGTCAGCATCATATAAGGATACATTTCACATGAAAACGTCTGATCAGTATGTAAAATGTATCCGCAAACATTAGATCAACGCGTAAAAGAATAGTAACACGGAGGAAAAAACTTAAAAATAGTGGTTGCATCCCATATGTATGTAAAGACATTCGAAAGGCGCATTTGTCACCTTATATTGCAAATTGGAAAGTATAGTTTTACATCCCTATTTTTATAACACTCATGTGATGTATCCCAGATGCATCGTTTTTCCTCAATCAAACTGATATAATATTTCTGTATCAACAACAATAGTACATTGTGCATCTAGTAGTAAAAGCAATACATTCCTGGACGACAATGTAAATTGTTGGCCGAGGCGCCGAGGCCAACAAGCATTGAAGACTGGGAATGTGCTTTTACTACGAGGTACACATTCTATTTTTTCTGAAATCGCAATCAACATTTTCATAAATTAAGGAATTTTTATAAATGCATAACAAATTTTGATTACCATATTATTGTCTACGAAACCGTTTCCTTGACAATCACTGTTTGTTTATGTTGTGACAAAAGTCAAAGATTCACTACTTATTTCGGTTTTATACCTACTTTTTGTTATATATATTTTCATATACACCCTATATGTTTATCTCAGAAGGCACTTTAATAGATAGGGAGGTTGTGAATGTTTGATGAGGGGAGTTGTAGTTGTTTTGTCAATGTGACAAATCGTATTTTTATTTTCAAGTAATTTTGTAATTAATCATCTAATAAAGTTTATTTGTGCTGAAGCTAGTCATTAAAGTTCTACCCAGAGCTTAGCCAATTGACAGAACGTTGGAAGGAACCAAATATTTCCAACATTAATCAGAAGTGGTGAACTGAGACGAACGCGAAGTACGGAGACATTTTGAATGAATAACAAAATGAATGGAAACGGAGATGGAAATACGCAAGAGGATCCAAAGAATAATACGAACAACGAATTTATGGACAAATTGATGCACATGATGGTTATGATGGAACAGAATCGTTTAGCCAGTGAAGATAAATTCTTGAAATTGCTGGAGAAGCAAAATGTGCAACCCGTACAGGCACCTACCCAATTTCATATTATGCCGGATTTTAGTCATAGTATTGATGATTTCAATGGGGAGTGTATGGGAAAAGCAGCAATGGACTGGTTGAAAAGTATCGAAAATGCGGCAATATTGCATAAAAGGCCATCCGAATTTCAATTAGAAACTGCCAAAATTCACTTGACAGGTACAGCAAAAAAATGGTTTTTAGAAAAATCTGATCTAATTAGAACATTTGACGATTTCAAGGTAAGGTTCAAGAAAACCTTTCATATGAAAATAAATAACGATGAAACTTGGGAAAAAATGAAAAGGAGAATCCAAGGTAGGAATGAACCAATATTTTCTTACTTTCATGATAAAGTTTCATTGTGTCAAACTCTTGGATATGATTTCGATGAAATCAAAGAGCAAGTTCTGATCGGTTTATACAATAAACGAAACATTCCGGGTTTGATAGCCACTAAAGTCAATGATACCGATGAACTCTTACATGAAATTATGCGATTTGAAAAGATTTCTGCTAGTGCTAATCAATGGTACTCGCATTCAACACAGAGTAGTAGCAGATTTAACCAGCCTCAAGATTTATCGCAGTTTCATGGAAATACTTTCAAATCAAATCCTAGAACTGACAGAACTGTCAAAGAATATCAAAGTGACAATTCAATTCATAATTTTGTACAGAGTAATCCAAATAATTTTGTACGAGGTGCTACAGATAATACTCTACAGGGTGGTGCAACTGATTTTGTACAAGGTGGTGCACGTAGGAAATTTTATTGCTATAAATGTAAGGAAGCGGGTCATTTGAAGAGAAATTGTCCTTCGTATCAACATATCTCTGCTAGTTCTACAGCAGGGAATACTAGTGAAAAGTCTTCAACAGAAAATGTACCTAATCGTTCCAATGATACAGTTGTTAATACGCAAACATTGGTAGAAGATAAAAATATTGCCATACAGGGTGAATCAGCAGAAAAATTCACACGTGATATTATTTTAAATGACAATTTTACTGTTTCTGGTTTCATTGATCCAGGTAGCGCAGTTTGTTCCCTGAAACATGGAGTATTGATTGATGCTGGCTTACCATGCATTCCCATTGATCGAAAATTATATGGTTTTGGTGGAAATCAACCGACACATTGCACGATGATGACCAAGGTGAAGCTCACGTTGGACGATGTTCAGGAAGAAGTTGATGTTTTGATAGTTCCGGATAATGCACAGTCAATGGACATGATAGTTGGAAGAAGTTTCACAGAACTTTCAAACATAGCATATATTCGTGTAGGAGATGAACTCCATTTTGGTTACAAAAATGAAGATCCGTTCCGAAATTTGAAGTGGAAGCAAGAAAGTCGAAAGAAAACAGTTCGAGCAAAGCAAAACTTCATATTACAGGAAGGCAAGATGAATTTCATTGAAGTGGAAATCGAGAATGAATCAGGATTTCTTCCAATAGTGACTTATTCAGACATAGATGTAAAAGCTGGAGATCGTCTTGGTGAAGTGAGAGGTAACAATTCATCTGAACAATTATTCATCAGTGATGGTAAGCATTCATCTATTACTATTGAAATGCTGAATATTGATCATTCTGTCGATATTTTTGATTCTAATAGACTCTTGAGACTTATTAATGAATTTCGTGATTGTTTTGCACTGAATATTTATGAACTTGGTTGTACAGATATTATGAAAGTGAATATTCCAGACAATAATCAACCAGTTAGGGCCAAACCTTATCGGTGTAATTTTGAAAATCGCAAAATAATCAAAGACATTGTTGATGAATGGCGTGATTGCGGGATCGTGAGAGACACTACTTCGTCGTACGCATCACCCGTTATTTTAATTCCAAAAAGTTCGGGGGAGAAAAGACTTGTTGTGGACTTTCGAAAGTTGAACAGTCAAACGGTTGTTAAAAGTTTTCCCATTCCTCATATAGATGATTGTTTTCAAATACCCACAGGGTGTAAAATATTTTGTACATTGGACTTGATGTCGGGATACTTACAGATTCCTTTAGATGAGGAATCAAAAGCAAAAACTGCTTTCATTACATCGGATGGTACCGCAGAATTTCAAAGATTATGTTTCGGACTTGTGAATGCGCCATTTGAATTTTCCAAACTAATGACTACAGTTTTAGGACCATTGAGAAACACAATAGCTGTATCGTACCTACATGATATTTTGATAGGTGCAAAAGACTGGTCCGATATGTTAAATAAACTATATCAAGTGTTCACTGCAGTAAGAAATGCTAAACTAACTTTTCGGCTAAATAAATGTGAGTTCGGTAAAAAGTGCTTGAAATTTCTGGGATTTCAACTAAGTGCAGATGGACTTCAACCGGGTGCAGGTAAATTGGAAGCAATTGAAAAATTTGCCACACCAAGAAATAAGCATGAAGTTAGGAGATTCTTAGGATTGACGGGATTCTTCAGAAGATTCGTGAAAAATTATGCACTATTGGCTAGACCGATTTCTGATTTAACAAAGGCAACTGGAAATTTTTCCTGGAAAAATGAACATCAACTAGTATTCGAAATAAAAATGAAGTCGATTGTACCAATTATAGTTACTTCTATAGATTTTCAAGATGAAAGCTGGTGCAAAAATATACAAGTAGTTGAGAGAAAAATCAATTCAGCTGTGAATAAAACTACAGGATATTCGCCTTTCGAATGTTTATACGGATATACTCCAAGTTTTGAAAATTCGAGAATGGAAAATTTTGTAGAAAGAGATGAACAGAAGCAAAACTATGAAGATATCAGGAAATGTGTACGGGAAAATGTTGAAAAAGCACAGACTAAGTACAAACAGTTTTATGACAAAAAGAAATATGAAGGCGTAGAATACGAAATTGGGGATATTGTGGTAAAAAGAAAAACTTCCACGACAGCCACAGGTGAACCCACAAAAACACAGTTGAAATATCGAGGACCTTACGTGATCATGGAGAAACTTCATGGAAATACCTACAGACTGGAAAAGTTGGATAACGGAAATGGGTCAAGTATAACAACTGTTGCCCATGTATCACAACGGAAAATATATAAAAACCATCAAGAGGATGAAGATAATGATAATATAGACGAAGAAAATGAAGAAACTAAATTTCAAGATCCAGAACTCGTACATAGAGATGAACCTGCAAATGATGATATGTCTGAGCCAGATATTATGAGTGAAGAAAGTTGGAAAGCGGACGAGTCGGCCAGCGAAGAAGGTTATCCTATAGGTGATGGAATTGAAAACAGACCACGAAGAAAAATTAAGAAACCTGTAAGATTCAAAGACTATGTTTGAGGACAAACATTTCTCAGGATAGCCGAATGTTATATATATTTTCATATACACCCTATATGTTTATCTCAGAAGGCACTTTAATAGATAGGGAGGTTGTGAATGTTTGATGAGGGGAGTTGTAGTTGTTTTGTCAATGTGACAAATCGTATTTTTATTTTCAAGTAATTTTGTAATTAATCATCTAATAAAGTTTATTTGTGCTGAAGCTAGTCATTAAAGTTCTACCCAGAGCTTAGCCAATTGACAGAACGTTGGAAGGAACCAAATATTTCCAACATTTTCGCTAAAAAATATTTAAAATGGACAGTGATGATGATGTCTAGGTGTGCGGGACACCACCAGAGTTAGTAAATGCTGCTGAAAATGTCATTTTAAATTTATTGCCAAATAAATCCAAGGCAAACCATGAATACGCTTACAAACGTTTCATGGATTTTTCCAAGAAAAAAAGACGACCTCCCGATCTGAAAATGTCATGATTGCATACTTTTCCGATGTATCTACAAAGTTGAAGGGATCTACGTTATGATCAAATTACTCCATGCTGAGAGCTACACTTAGTACAAAAGAAGATATTGATATCACAAAATATTCGAAATTACGTGCTTTCCTGAAACGTCAAAGTGACAACTATAAACCAAAGAAGTCAAAAGTTTTGTCAGATGAACAAATTGAAACGTTTATTACTCAAGCACCAGATTATAAATAAGGTACGTTTAGAATGTAAGAATTTTAAAATTACCTAGATATTTATGTTGTGTTTACTTTTCAGGTCACCTTAATATTTGGTGTCGCCGTGATGAACTATATGAATTAAATTTGAATGATATAGAAGATTTTGACCTTTTGATTAAAATACCCGATAATAAAACAACAAACCAAGATCATTTGTGATAAACGAAACTTATATGAGTTAGTTGTTTGCGTGTATTTATTTACTGTCCGAAATGTATATTAAAAACCGGTAGGGGCCGATTTTGACGGCCTAGGACGGTAAAAATTTTCCCAATACCGTTTTCTTAGCAACAGACTAAAATAATAGATTAGCGTATTTTGGGGTCTGAAGTTGCTCCGAGAAAGTAGGCATTCTTGAGCGATTTTGGAAAAATTAGTTTTTTTCACCATTGTCTTTTTACACGTGCTACGTTGCTCGAACGAAAATTAGTGCACGCACGGCAACATTGCGTACTGTTGGTGTAAAGCCTCATAAACACAATGGCTTCAGCTGATGCGGACTAAACGCTGTACGCAAGGGCTGGACTGATGCTCCAGCGTACGAGCAGAGCCGGATTAAGAGGAGGGCAAACGGGGCTGCAGCCCCGGGGCCTCCACAAGAGAGGGGCCTCCACAATATAAATTTTTAGGTAAAATTTCCTACCAATTACCGAAGGATATGCAAAATTATATATAAAAAATCTGACAACGAAAGAACAGTTCTCCCACTTTTTCCTCTCATTTTTCGTTTTAAACATTCAAAAATATGTTTCATATTCTTGTCAAAATCCATGGTTGATATTAATCTTCGATCTGATGAATCATGTGTGTATGAGAGAAACAATCACCAAGTAGAATCATACTAATATACAAAATATTATATCGTATCGAAATTAGCTGTAAAAACAAGAACAATTGAATTTAAAAAAATATACTTTTTTTTTAAATTAAATGAAGGATTTTCTGTCGATGTATTCTTCGAATGACACAAGCGATCTAGATACACAATGAAATTCAATAATCATAAGCAAAAGAAAATAATATTTCAATTTATGAATATGATTGCATCAAATTATTCATAACAGCCCTGTGCGCATTCCATAATAGAACAAAAGTTCAAATTCTGTTGACTATTTTTCTGCCGATTCTACAAACACTTTGCCCGTCCATACCTGTTTTTACTATTTATTGGCGTTGACAAGTGTCCGCTGAGTGGCGCGCTTGTAACAGAGAAATCCCCGAAATCTGAAAGTGTGAGCCTAAGAGAAGGATGACATTCCGCAACAAATGTAAATCCTACTGAAAAAGAACTACCAAAAAGACCAATCTAAGATGTTCTAATATCAAATTCTTGAAAACCAAAATTTCCGAGCTACATTCTCAAACATTGAAATTACAGTGATTATTTTTTGACATTGCTAGAATCCAATGGAAACGTTCAATTCAAATAATTCATATACGTTTTGGCCAATCAATAGTGGGAATATTCTACCTAGAAAATTGTCGCGGGAATAATTTGAGGTATTTTGTTTTTATTGTCTGACAACCTATATTTTTAATTTGACGTCTGTCATCAATTCGCATGAAAAGTGTGAAATGAATGAAAATCGGTTTAGTACATTATATAATTTTGCAAGGAAATGTGTTTATGATCGTAACATCAAAAAATAATCTAAAGAATACCACACGATAGTTCGATATAGTAGAAAATAATTATCTAGATTTCTTTCTCAAACTTGTTGGCAATAGCCACTCGAGCCAGTTGGTCTCTCTTGTCTATTGCCTGGCAACAAGTTTTCGAAAATCTGTCGAATTATTTTCACTCTCTTGTGATATTACAACTGAGAATGTGATGATGTCAAATTGCACTGGAAAGCGCTCATTTTCCAAAATGAAAAAAATAGGCGAATTACGATGAGACAAAGCCGCCTATCAAAGTTATCGCTTCTTAGCATTGAGAATGATTTTCTCCGGATGCTGGATTTGACCGAAATCATCAATGATTTTTCGTCGAAAAAAGCTCGCAAGAATCCATTTGTTTACGCTGTAATTCAATTCATTTCTTGTATTTTATTATACCTACATATGCTCGTGTCGAAATAATTTGATTTGTTCCGCAATAAATAAAAAAAGTTGATAGGTGTCAAGGGACACCCGGATGGAACAAAGTTCCTTTCGATTAATTAGTGTAGGAATTTTAATAAAAAATTTTTTTTTTCAAGTTCTAATAATATTTTTTTTATTATTAACAAATATAATGTAATTAAACTTAATCAGTAGGCTCAATTTTAGTACATACGCATTGATATTGTAATATTAAAATATAATTTGCTTTTAGATTATTAAAGTTATGACGCGTACACTTGCTAAACACGCAATAATGGAGAGATTATAACGCGTATGACTTGGTAAGCACAATAGTAAAGAGAGGTTATAATGCGTACTTGCTAAAAATACATAAGCATTTATTATTGTCTGTATAAAATCTCTACTTACCTATCTCCATCAGCAATATCCGGAACTTGTGCAGAAACACTGTCAGGATTCATTATTGTTATTTTTTTTTTTATTATTATTTATTATGTACAAAAAACCTGTATACACGCAACAAAAATAATCGTCGCGACACCACACTGGCTTGCTTTCTATGAGAGAGAGAGAGAGAGAGAGAGAGAGAGAGATAGAGAGACAGACAGAGAAACACGCGCACGCCGAACGGCTTATAACTACAGCAGAAAGTGTCGTTACAACTTTTGGTCTTAATTTATTCCGTCTAGCCCCCTTTCGCAACGCGCGATAAGGAACTTCGTTCCAAAAAAAAACTTGTTTGAAAATAATTAGGGGCCTCCACTCCTTTGTTGCCCCAGGGCCTCCACACCTTTTAATCCGGCCCTGCGTATGAGTTGCACGACTGCAATGAATGCGCGCAACATGTGAAACAACCAATTTAATCAATGGCACTAACTGACCATCAGGGCTGACCGTCAGTTGCATGTGTAACGGCACTTAGTGCGTTTTCACATGGAGCGTATGATCAGCGCGTATCGTCAGGACTTTTAATAACCAAGCAACATGTATTCAAATGAGTAATTTATAATGACGCGTGTTTGCGTATGATCAGTCCCCATAGCCCAGATAACACATGGACATCCTCCATGAATTTCATGGATATACTATGGACATCCAATTATATCCAAAAGACATATTATGGACATCCGATGGATGTCCAAAGTGAAACAACCTGTACATCCATAGAATATCCTTCAAGAATATCCATAAGATATCCTCCAGAGATGTCCATAAGATATCTTTCAAAGATATCCATAAGATATACTTCATCCTTCAGGGATATTCAAAAGCTATCTGAAAGATTCCTTGAGAGATATTCTAAAGATATCCTTCGGGGATATCCATCGAAGATGAAATATAGTAATAGCGATCTGGAGGGAAATAAAAAAAAAAAAAATGAATTTAAAAAAAATTCTTAAACGGATAAAAATAAAATGTGTATGTAAACTCTAAAATAAAAACAATATTAAATGCAGAATAATCATAAAAATAAAGTTACAGAATAAATAGAATGCTATTTTCTTCGTCCATCAGGTGTTTCCTTTATTCTAGAAGATGACAGATGCCTTTCTTTGGCCCTTCTCAGCCAAGCTTAGATGGCTTCTTCAGTAGCTTTTTTATTTTCCGTCGATTCACTGAGGTCAGCCGCTTTTGAAATGATATGTATATATTCACGGGTATAATTGATGTTGAAATCTACAAAAAATACTGAGAAATATTATGCTTTCTTTTGAATTCGAATACTGATGTTGATAATATATACCACTGCCATAGTTTTTCTCTCTCTTTATTGGTACACTATGATATATATATATATATACAAGCATTATTGACATAAACTTTTCTTGGAAATTTTGCATTCTCACTGAACTAGCAGTCTGTTTTGAGGCAATACAAATTATTATCAAATAAACAGAACAACTGAATGGGCTTTTCAGCTAGTGATAATTCAGCCAGTTTTAGTTGTCCAGTTTTTTTTTGCTCCATACCAGCAATATTTGGAGGCAAACATATTAGTGAGCATGGAAGAAAGGCATCGTTCCACAAACTCATATTTTTGAGATTTCATTTAGGTACCTAAAAAAGAGTTCTAGAAAAGGAAATAGAAAAACATACAACTTACCTACAGCAGCTTTGAATTTAGATCCAGTTCCCAAATATTCTTCCGAAAGATTCATTTTTTCAGTGCAATCAATAGGAAAATGTTCGAATCTACTGATGAATTATCTTCATCACATGTCCACTGTTGTAGGCATTCACACCATTTTTAATCTGGGCACTGTGACATTTGAAAAACTTGTGTATTGTGGCAAATGTAACGACGTGCTTATTAGCATTTCTGAAAATATCGAAACTCAAACAGCAAACACATAAATGCATTGGAAATAATGTCCTTTTCAACTCATATTTACCTGTATTCGGCCAATATATAATTCCCTTTGGAAACAATCAATTGCTACAAATGAAAATAATTATGTCCAGACCAACAGGGTATCAAAACTAAGGAAAATAGAAAAAACACGACTTTTGTTTGGATTCAGTGCTAATGACTATATGACCTTCCCTCAACAAAAAATAAAATGACAGACGTCGCCAGTAATTATGCGTTATGCGTATGGTATGGCCTGTCGCGAACATGTATTCTGTTCTGTGGTCGCAGAGGGTCCCCGACAAAGGTACAATTTTGTATCTACGAGAATGTTCGAATTCATTTATGATTGCTTTGGATATCTCATGGCCATCCCTAGGATATCTTCTGAAGGATATCTATTTCAAATCCGCCAATGGATATCCATTTCAAATTAAGTAGAAAAACGAAACATGAGATTTTTCCAAAAAATTAATCCATATGTACGAGCATGAAAGAAACTCAGAAATTGGACACAATAAAAAATCAATATTGCAATTTAAACTTATCCATATTTGCTCCGGATATCTTATGGCCATCCATATGATATCTTCTGAAGGATATCCATTTCAAATCCGTCGACGGATATCTTATGGATGTCCATTTCAAATCCAGGGATATCCCGACCAGAATTGGACATGAAATGGATATCCATAGGATATTCTGTGTTATCTGGGAGATTTGGTACGACGCGCGACGGGCATACTTCGAA
>JAFIRS010005873.1:0-47424 GCA_018342105.1 Gonioctena quinquepunctata | reverse complement strand
GGGTTCATTTGCGCGAGGGTGCAGGGACTCCTTGGCTGTCCCTTTTCCTCGTTTTGAACTATCTGTGCCTCGTAGGCCTTACTGGCGGCTCGATTAGGGTTGATTTTCGCTAAATTAAAATTTGGTTTTCTCAATTTTATTGTTTGTGTTAAAATATCCACTTGGTGGATTTCTATTTTCCGTTTGGTCGGCCTTGTGGCCCTGATGCGCCGGCCTGGGCGTCAGGGCGTTGGACAATAATTTCTATAGTGGCCTCCCCGCAATTATAACAAGTGGGTCAGAAGGACCTCTATTTGACTGTGACACATTACCATAAAAATTTTTTGTTTAGGAGCTTTCCCTTTCTTGAATTGTTTACAAAATTTGGATTAGTATTCTGGTTATTTCTGTTCTCGTTTCGATTTAAATTTTGAAACGTTGGCTGTTTGCCTCATAGGCGACGGTGCTCGGCGTGGTGGCGTGTCCCGCCCAGTCTGCTCCTGACGAACAGGCTTATAAGCGGTAGCGTCGCGACGCTGATTTAACTCGTCCCTATTATTACTTTCTCTGTTCAAATTTCTATGAAAATTTGCGTTTTAAAATCTGCGCCAAGAAAACCTGCTTATTGCTGTGGAGCAGATTTTCCACTGCAATCGCTTTTGCGTTAATTCTTCGATCAATTAAAAACATGTAGTTGTAAGTGAATTTTTATGTATGGATTTATTCTATTCAGAACAATCCTCACAATATGGCTTTCATCAATTTAGGATAAAAGCTTCTCGCGAGTCCCATTTATCCAGAATAAATGAAGCCACATCTTGGTTTTGGGTTGGTCAGACCCATACAAATTTGATTCAAGATCGAAACCAACAATTCATTATTGAAATGCTCTATGATCGTTGTGAAAAAATTGCCACGTGGTTAGGCTACTGGAATAACCACGGGCCCATTCACCGGACCTTTTAGCCAACTGGACGCTATTGTCACCCTGCGAAGGTTGGTAATCTACTAAATATTCCTTACTTTTTACAATAAAAGTGTAGGGATCTTCATGGGGGAGTCCGATAAAAGTCGGAAGCCGAATTTTCAAAAATTTCCCCGTTTTGATTAATAATAGATTTTTCTTGAGAAGGGGTCCCCTTTCCCCTTCCCTCAATTGCTTCTACTAATATTAACAAAATGTCTGTGGGATTTACAAATTCTTGTTCTCGCGACTTCCCAATTTTTGGGCGCTCACCAGCGTCCCAAAATTCGGTTTCGTTTTCGCGAGTGACTGGGTAAGCAAATTCTTTTGGACATTCTTCGTCCTTATTGAATTTTTGTGGGCGCCAGGTAGTGTGCTCACTACCGAAATTTTGTTTACTCAAAAAGAACGTGCCTCTCACGTCTTTTTCTTGCCCTTTCCGGTGGGCCATATGATCTGAATAAAGATTCTGATCATTTTCGTGAGTTCTGAAATTTTCTCCAAAATTTTGCATGCCCCGAAGTTGGGCGCCATGTTCCGTATAACGGTTTGGTGTCGAGACTCGAGTTGAATGGCTTTCTGAGCCATTATTGTTTTCAAAAAGAGCCGAACAAATTTGCGATTCATGTCTGTAGCAACGCTCCTCGGACCTAATTGAATTGTAGACGGGCTCATCTACCAAGGAAACGGCTTTTGGAAAGCCTGCAAAATCTAACAATTCATTAGACAGATTCGCTGCGACTCTGGCTAGTCGTGCCTACTGGAGTTCGAATAATTGAAAGGCGTGTTTGAAACTCGTCGATTTTTTTCGTGGATTCTTCCATAGCCGCAAATACCGAAGGCCAGTGAAATTTATATTAGAAAATTGGTTTTCGTCGCCTAACAGAGGTGTTGAATTTCAGATATGAATTTTGGGTTTCGCGAGGAATAACGATGTGCAATGTTATTCCTAAACTACAAAAAAAAATGCCGCAAGACCAGCCTGGGAGGACTGGAGGTAGGATCACGGTTTTTCAAAAACTAGGGTGGATAACGAGCGTAGTGAATCGCGCCTAACTAGGAGTATTTAACTTTAACTCGTTATCCCAAAACAAAATGCAGGAAGGTAACCTTTTCGTTGCAGGATTTGTGGAAAGTAGGAACGCGAATTGTTGATCCAGGTCCAAAGGGGTTCACTTTGGTGGGGTATTCTCGAGGAATCCCTAATGATGTCTTGACAGGCAAGGATGTTTAATCCCAATAAATATAGACTCGTAGTAACTAACCTGCCCCGGGACAAATTAATCTCTAGATTCGTGGGCCCCTTTTATTGACTTGATGCCTGATATAGAGCGAAGAAGGAAAGATCTAGATGTCTTCTTGCTCCAGCTATTTCCCTGGAGTAGCTTCTCAGGACTTGTAGAAAATCGCCGATCTGGAAATTCCTAGATGATAAGATGCGAAGAATATCTTTTAAGAACTCTCTGATGTCCCTTGTATATCAAAATCGCCGATCTGGAAATTCCTAGATGATAAGATGCGAAGAATATCTTTGAAGAACTCTCTGATGTCCCTCGTATACCAAATTGGCCAGGATGAAAATTTCCGTTAAACGTGTAAAGGTGTGGAAATCTTCTTCCTTCCCCTAAGATTGCCGTTCGCCGTTGTCAGGCGGGAACTAATCCTCTTCTTCTGACACTTCTTCACCTTTTCAGTCAGAACCGAAAAACGAAGCGAAGCAATAAGATTGGTCCTTTTATCTTCAAACGTAGAGTCCTCACGCTGAGGCACCTTCGACAGGGTACGCCTTGGAAACGCTCGACCGGTTGACATCCACACGATGTGAATATCCAACCCAAACTGAAAACTAAAACTCTTAAAAAAAAAATTGTTTCGGCATCGACTCCGAGAAAAAAAAACAAAGCATCTTTGTCTAAATCAGCCCAGCGTCGACCGTAAAAAAAAACGCTGACTTTTGCAACAGACACTTGCACGACATCAATGGACAACGGCGCCGCTAATATTTAAAACAATCCTCCAGACATGGGATTGGAAATAAGCATTTTTAAATCTAAACAAATCGTGCCCAATTTCGTTCAGAAGAATCTGCTTAGATATGAATATAATTTATACAATATGAACTTTTCTACGTTCCGAAATTGAACCGAGAAATCCCATTCGGAAAAACTATTGAATTTTGAAAAGTTCACGAACATTTAGTCGCAAATTTCTCTTTCTAATATCATGAAATTTTTTCAACGTGCAAGTGCGTATAACAAAGTTTTCACTTGGTCAAAATCAGTAGACACAAATTTTATCCTAAATGAAAGCAAGCTATGTACAGCATGTTTCATGTGCCTAGAGCTGCGTAAAAGTTAGAAATGAAGTTTTATCGTGTGAAAAGGCGATTTTCATAACAATATTATGTTAAGCAATGTAAAATAATTAAACTTATAATTATCATTATTATTATTAGGTATTTTCGTTATCGTCGATAAAGCTATGTTATTTTGCAATTTTCTTCACCTTTTTACTATTATACTATGCTCTAGTCGATGCATATGTATGTATGTATCAAGAGGGCAGTCCTGAAGTAGTTCTGTTATCAAAAGTATATGACCAACCAAATATCTAATGAAAACCCACAATTAAATCATGTCAAAATTGAAATTTACAGCAAACATTGATTTAAAGCAAGATCAACGGATATATAAGTTTTGAACATCCTGTATGACAATTCACATAAACAGGAAACCCACATATGGGATTCGAAAGAGTTTGTGTGGGGAAAGTGATGATATACAATAAAATGTAATGGCAGAAATTGAAAAATTAGCAAACATTGAATTAAAGATAAGATCAACGTATAGATAAGTTTTGAACATCCTGTATGACAATTCCATCAACAGAAAACCCACCAATGGGATTCGGAAGAGTTTGTGTGGAAAAAGTGATGATATACAATAAAATGTAATGGCAGAAATTGAAAAATTATAATTTTATAAGAATTTGTAAATAGTATGTAAGAGTTAGAATTAGATATCATTCATAAAATCATTAATATTAATTAGAACAGCAAATAATTGGGTAGGAGGTGATACAAATTTGGAAATCTGTGAAAAAATAAAAATTGGTGAGTGTTGCTATGGAAGAGAATAACAAGTTTTGAGAGATTAAAAAGTTAAAAAGTGAAGCCACGTACGAAATTTCAAAAAAAGCTTTCATAGATACCTGTTATGAAATTCCCGAACGAGAAAAAATTCTTGAAAGGCTGAACAGAAGAAGTACATAGTAAATAAAAATTCCACCTACCTGGTCTAGAGGATAAATCTTGGAGGGAGAGCAAGTAAGCTGTCGTTGAGATCCCAGAAATACGTCCACGGGATTTGAAACTTCAACCGAAAAGCAGCCACAAGGTATTCAATAACTGAACTCATCAAAGTGCAACTTTCACATTAAAACAATAACTTTACGTGTTTGAACCACTGGTTATATTGTTTTTGGGCGGAACACTCATCATGAATTCCATGCAAAACGACTGATAATGAGTTCAAACTTTCTTCATCAATCTTTCATTGTCACAAACATCAAATTGCACCATTTTATATCATTGTTTGCTAGTATAAGGTAGCTATCCATGAGTAGGGTATTTATAAGTTTTGATTTGAATAAAAAACCAATCAATTTGATTATTCTCTGCAACTGGTGTTTTATTTTTCAATTTCTAACCTCACTTTTCTCCACTGAACAGCTTTTCTTATCGAATCGTTAGTGCCAGGTCGGCAATACAGATCGCAGGAATCGACTGCTGAGAAGGAGTGACTCACCTCACTGAGCTGGGATAAGGTAAAAGAGGTTGAAAAAGAGAAAGGTAACATAACATAGCCGGAGTTTTCATTTGTTATGATAGGGATTCAGAAATTATAATCTGAAATAAATTCACCAAAAATATATACAAATTTATAATCATATAATCAATCAGTCATAACAATATATATATATATATATATATATATATATATATATATATATATATATACATATATTTAATCCTAGGAGTTTGGAATTTTTCATCATACAGAAAAACTTTGTGAAGAAGTATTTGACGATTGGTCAAAGATAATTCTTATAAACTTACTCTGGATATCATTGAAATTGAAGTCATTTTCGTATATCAATTTCTGATTTTAGTCTTTGTAAAATATAGTCTTGGCTGATCAAGATCAGAACAACTTTCCTTTTCTTTAAATAGAGCAAAGATAAATTTTTGTCTAAATCAAAATTTAATCTTGAATCTTCAATTTCAGTACTGAATAGTAATGACAAATCTCAGCACAAGCGATTTGTATGTTCAAATAATTTTAAGCAACCATCTCTTAATGAGATTGTACTCAACTGTAACAACCGTGTGCTGAAGAGTGTACTGAGAAATTCCATGTTTGAAGAAGTTGCATTTTTAGTAAAAAACAAATTCTGACAAACAATATTGTTTTTCATGTGGTATTGCTGAGAACAAATATTCCATGTACAAGAAGCTGATGCTTGTATGTTCCACTTGTTCGGTCGCTCAGCAGCTATATGTACCCCCCTGATTGCGAGCCACACGACTACGTGAGGTCTAGCTACGAGCTACACAATTCAATCAGAGGTACATCGTCGTCGATAAAACCGACAGGTTCAGCAATACTATTCAGAATTGTAATATTTGTTATACTGCAAAAAGGTCATGTGCCTTTGTAAATAGACTAATTTAAGTTTGTTTGTTTTATTGTTGTAGTTATATACAGAAGGAAACATTATTTGATTTGCAATTATTATTGAGTAGGAAATTTGAATTTTTATCCTAATTGAACAAAAAATTCTGGCGTCCATTCAAATTTACAATTTCTTAAACCTTTGCTTGAAACATAAATAAATTTGAAACTAGCAAGGCGGTCACTGAATAGTCTGGGCATTCTATTACAATATACTTGTTTTACATTACAGTGCCCAACACATCAATCCCAAACTGAAACCCTCCATTGAGGCCTAATGAACCGACAAAGTTGTTGGCGACCTTACAAGCTAAGGAGAGATATGTTATTCACTACGGAGCACTGAAGCAGGCATTGAAACATGGTTTAATTTTAACTAGAATCCATCAATTGCAATTCAAGCAGTCCGCTTGGCTCAAGCCCTATATCAACCTGAATACAGGATTGGGGAAAAAAGCAAAGAATGCGTTTGAGAAAAATATTTTCAAGCTCATGAACAACGCAGTTTCTGACAAAACGATGGAGAACATCAGGAAGAGAGTGAGCGTTCGACTTTTGACCAAATGGTCTGGTGCTGAAGCGTACATCTCCAAGCCGCCATTCAAGTCGAGCACTATCATCAATGATAAATTGATGGCAGTGGAGCTCAAGAAACTCGAGATTGTTTTGAATAAACCAATATATGTTGGAATGACCATTCTCGACTTGGCCAAGACTACTATATATGATTTTCATAATGATTATATAATAAAAGCTTTCGATCAATTTTTTATTTAGGAAAATTTCCCTTTTTTGCCCTTGCCCCACAATTTCTCCCAATAATTCGTTTTGAACTTGGTCGGTGTTCAACGGTGCGGCGTTCAACGCTGTTCGGCAACGGTGTTCGCCAACGGTGTTCAGCAACGGTGTTCGACAACGATGTTGGGCAACGGTTTGGTAACGGTATTCGTCGACGATGTTCGGTAACTGTGTTCCGGTGTCGCCCATGGTTGATTCTCACCGTACGCCGCTGCTACATTCATCGACATATATACATCTCTGTCACAACCAAACGTTCCACGCTCTCTCTCTTTCTCTCTATCTAACACCCCGTACTCGTCACAACGTAGGTGTTCTGGAATGTTCTGGAGCATCATCGATCGTTCTGAAATGTCGTGAGTTACGCCTTTTTGGTGACCCACGGGACACAGCGCACACACCGTGACCCGCGCCGCACCTGCTCTCTCTAAAAGTGTGTTATATAAAGCGGCCATGTTTATTTTTCCAATGACAAGTAACACATATAAAGCGGTCATCTTTTTCTTTCCAATGACAAGTGAATATAAAGCGGCCATGTTTTTTCTTTCAATGACAAGTGACATATATGAAGCGGCTATGTTTTTTTCTTTTCAACGACATATGACACATATGAAGCGGCCATTTTTTTTCTTTCCAATGGCAAGTGACACACAAAAAGCGACCATGTTTTTTCTTTCCAATGACAAGTGACACATATAAAGCGGCCATGTTTTTCCTTTCCAATGACAAGTGACACATACAAAGCGGTCATGTTTTTTTCTTTCAATGACAAGTAACAGATATAAAGCGGCCATGTTTTTTCTTTCCAATGACAGGGGGCCATTTTTTTTCCAAATGACATCGGATATGTTTTCTTTTTTCCTTTCCAATGACAAGTGACACATACAAAGCGGTCATGTTTTTTTCTTTCAATGACAAGTAACAGATATGACCTTGAACTGGACAGAATTGACAACGTTGGACTTAAGTGATTTTTTTATGGGATTCAACATGGGAAAAGGTCCAGAACTGTTGCTGCACCTCTACTTCACAGCAATGACATCACTCAGTTATAAAGATTCCTACAGAGGTTTGAGGTTATGTATATTTGAGGTTCAGTATCAGGGTAAGGGTACCAGGGAGTACGGAGAGTTACAGGAGTACAGGGAGTTACAGGAGTACGGGGAGTTACAGGGAGCACGGGGAGTTACAGGGAGTCCGGGGGTTACAGGGAGTACGGGGAGTTACAGGGAGCAACGGGGAGTTACAGGGAGTACGGAGAGTTGCAGGGAGTACGGAAGTTACACGTAGTACTCACTGTATAACTGGTAACTGGTAAATTTCCTTTATCAGAGTGAAGATCTGGCGGTCCCGGGTTCGAGCATGAGTTTCGATATTTCGTTTTTGTATTAATCGAGTATGATATGCATATAGAATTTTCATATTCACGTTCTCCAATGAAAGTTGTCTTGTTAAAGTACCCGCACAAAGCTGTGCTCCCAATAATAACGAAGTTAGCTACTAGTGTCCTTTTGACATCGGAAAATGTGTAATTATGTTTCTTGACGTTGATACGAATCCATTGACACTGAAATTCCCACCTTATCAGAGGGAAGATCTGGCTGTCCCGGGTAGGAGCCTGGGTTTCGACATTTCTTGGTTTTTTGACGGATTTGGACGCTGCTCAATGCAGCCGATACGGATTGAGCATTGATTTTGTTATTTCATGTAATTGAAAGCATTCAAATAGCGATTTACTGTTCTACGATAAAGTTGGAGGGTGTAAAGTGATGAATTTACAATCTATGGGTGCTCTGCTTCAATTTGATACCTCACTCGGTATACTGGGATTCAAATAAAAATGTTAATTTTTTAAATCGTTTTTCAAGGGCCAAAATGGCTCGAGTACATCGATTTACATTAGCTCGTTGAAAATTAGTTGAATCAGAGACAATGACTTTCTGCTGAGTTTGACCTCATTTTCAGGACATTGACCCCGAGTTTTCGCTGATGCAGTTGTTATGAATAAACACACTTCATGAATATGCAATTCTGTAATAATTCTAATAATTGCCAAGTGCCAAATTGTCTCGAGTACATCGATTCACATTAGCTCGTTGAAAATTAGTCGAATCGGAGACATTGACTTTTTTAGTCCACACTGCATACGAAATGCATGTGAATTCGTAAATTTACCCACAATTTGAGCCACTCTGTAAATTTCTATAAGCGTCGGCCATTTTTTCTCCAATGGCAGATTTGAGCCAGTTCTGGATCTTCCCCCCACGACCTTGACCTCGACCCCCCAACGCACGCCCCTGACCTTGAGAAGGGGGTTTAGCTATGTGTGTAAGTGTATCGTTAACCTTGAAGTGACTTCGAGATGGGGTGGGGTAGAACGCACGCCCTGACCTTGAGAGAGGGTTTAGCTATGTGTGTGAGTGTATCGTTAACCTTGAAGTGACCTTGAGATGGGGTGGGGTAGAGGACATTGCATATAATTCAAGGTGACTGCTGTCTCATAGGGAGTCTGACATTGAAGGGTAACTCAAGGTCGAGTGAATGGATAACATTGGGGGGGTAGAAGGCACATAGTTGTGCGTGATCGTGTGTAACTTTGTCTGTCCTTCACCTTGAGAAGACCTTGAGCATTGGGGAAGGGGCATCTCGTTCTGGACACGCTTCAGTTTGGGGATGACATTGTGCATTGGGGAAAAGGACATATCGTTCGTACCACGCTTCACCTTGGGATGAGCTTGTGCATTGGGGGAGAGTGCATATCGTCCTAGACACCCTTCACCTTGAGATGACCTTGAGCATTGGGGGAAAGGACATATCGTTCAAACCACGCTTCACCTTGGGATGACCTTGAGCATCGGGGGAGAGGGCATATCGCTCCAGACACCTTCACCTTGAGATGACCTTGAGTATTGGGGGAGAGTGCATATCGTTTATCCCACATTCGATCTTGTATGACTTTGACATTGAGTTGAGATCTGTGAACGGGTACACATTTTCAAGGTGACCTTCACACGAATCCACTCTGACGTTGTTTCAGTATGCACCCCAAGGTCGAGTCGGTGGAACCAAACGGAGTGTGACCTTCATTGTGCCCACTCCGCTACATAAAAGAGATGTGGGTGCATGTCCTGTATTAGTTTCTCCTCGACTTTCGAGAGCAAGTTTAAAAGATCTATTCTTGTAATTGTGGTAAATCGTTTACTCGTAGTGATAATCTGCATCGCCATCAACGCGGGAGTTGTCGGGGGGGGGGGGGTCCTTCAACAAAGCGTGTGAAATTGGATAATGGCGATGATGACTCCTCGTCACTTGCGCCATTGTATACATGTCAATGTTGTAATGTGACATTACTATGGTCAAATCAATTAGCACAATAGAACATTAGCACACAGGACTAATTCATGTGTGCATTTGGGTAATGGCTTACACATGATCAAAACTGCTTTAAAGTGCCGCATTGCAAGCTATAGAGTGGCTAGCGATAATGTGTATATTGGGTATGGGCCATTTTTCAATGAGATCAAACACAGAGTCATTGGACTATTGGAAAAAATCATTGAATTACACAACCAAATCAAGGTGAACATGGAAGTGTTTGGCAGTTATGTCATCCAAATCCAGGAATTACAACATCAAATCATTCAACTCTCCGAACCGAATTTCCGATCGATCCAGCGATTTGAATGGATTATTCGATACCTTTCGCGATATCATTATCGCTCAAACTACGGAATTTGAGGGTTTCAGGTTGTTAACAGATATTATCTTATTTGTTCTAGGATGAAGTTGTGAAAAAATTTTGTTCCTTGAAGTGAATATAAATAAATATAGCCCTCTTGGTGGATCATCATACATAAAGCTGCCGGAATTCATCGAGAATAGAAAAGGTGTGATCAATGTGAAGAATGAATATCAGCACTGCTTCGCCTGGGCTGTGACATCCGCATTATTTCCTGCTGATCGTTACGTGTCGGAGATGTCCTCATACCCACACTATGATAGCGTCCTGAATCCGAGAGGTATGAATTTTCCAGTTAAATTGCGGGATATAATAACGTTTGAGTGTTTGAATGATATTTCAGTCAATGTGTATGGTTTAGAGTCTAAAATAGAAAACAAAAAGTTCAATATGAGATTGTGGGTCCATTACGCTACTCTCAAAGGAAACTCCGTCACTGATGAGAAAGGAAATAGTCATCATTGTTGGATAAAAGATCTCTCAAGGTTGGTGTCTAGTCAGATTTCAGCACATGAATACAATTTTTTTTTCTGTGATGGGTGTTCACTATATTTTTCTAATGAGCGATTACTTTTGCATCACCAGATGTATGATTGTAATAATGTGTCTACAACAATACCGCGAACTGATTTCAGATATCAATAAATTTGGAAAGATGGTGGCCGGTAACACTTTGATGTTTGAAAATTTCGAAAGGCAAATGAAGGTGCCATTTGTTGTGTATGCAGATTCCGAATCTATACTGAAGCCTATTCTAACAAGTGAACCGAATCCCGAACTCCCATACACGAATAGAACATTTCAACACGAAGCTTACTCATTTACTTGTCTGATAAAATGTTCCTTTGATGATAAATTAACAAAATTTGTTTCGTATAGAGGTGGTGATGCGGCAAAGGTTTTCACAATGCGAATAGAAGAAGATTTAAGGAATATATATATAATAATCATTTGAGGTATCTGAAACCGATGACTAAACAAACCCCAGAAGAGGAAAGGGAATTTCATAATGCCACCACTTGTGGTATATGTGAAAAACCTTCCACAGAAGGGGATGTTAGAGTCAGAGACCACTGCCATCTCACAGGGAGAAAAAGATATCCAGCAGCGCACTCTGCCTGTAATTTAAATTTCAAAATACCAAATTTCATCCCCATTATATGCCATGATATGAGTGGTTATGATTGCCATATGTTCATTGAAGAATTGTATGAGGAAAAGGATAAGATTGATGTTATTCCTCAAACTAAGGAAAAATACATATCATTCACAAAACATGTCTATACACATAGCTATCAAAGTAAAGAGGGTAAAATGAAAAAAAAATCATTTGAAAATGAGTTTAAAATACATATCATACACAAAACGTTTTATAGATAGTGTTAAGTTCATGTCGAATTCGTTGGAGAAATTGGGGCTAATTCAAGTGATAAGCAATGTGTATAGATGTTGAAGTGTTTTTGAAACGAACAAATTCGATTTGATGAGACAAAAAGGTGTTTTTCCTTATAGTTTCGTGGATGACATTGGCAAGTTGAATGTTTCAAGTCTACCAACGAAAAATCAATTCTATGACAATTTGAATGAGGAACATGTATCCGATAAAGATTATATGAGAGATAAACGTGTTTGGGATCTGTTCGAGTGTAAGAGCCTGGGAGAATATTCGGATTTATATTTAAAGTCTGATGTATTACTGTTGTGTGATGTATTCGAGAATTTCAGAAGGATATATACATATAACCTGGATCCAGCTCAGTATTATACCGCACCGGGATTATCTTGGGATTCGATATTGAAATTCACAGACGTGGAACTTGAACTTTTAACCGACATTTATATGATACATTTTTTCAAAAAGGACATACGGTGGGAGGATTAGTCAATGCAGTGAAAGGAAGCATATAGCGAATAATAAGTTTTTACCTGATTTCGATCCAGATAAATCGTCATCATTCATTTCATATTTGGATTCAACAAATCTATATGGTCATAGCATGTCACAACCTTTACCTACCGGTGGATTTTCATGGTTAACTCGTGAAGAAATCACCAACTTGGACATAATGGATGTGGCAGACAATAATTTATATGGTTATATTCCTGAGGTTGACATACATTATCCCCAAGAATTGCACGATAAACATTCAGATCTTCCTTCTCTGGTGGAAAGCATCATTCCTCCCAATTCCAAGAGCATATTAAATAAATTGATTCCAAATTTGAATGACAAATGGAGATACATAGTCCACTATAAGAACTAAAAACAAACCATCAATAATGGTTTGATTGTAATGCATACCCATAGAATATTGAAATTCGAGCGGTCATGTTGGATGAAGTCTCACATCGATCTTAATAACCAAACGCGTTATAGGTCCAACAATCAATCTGAAAAAGACTTTTATAAACTAATGAACAATGCAGTTTATGGCAAAACAATGGAAAACGTAGACAATAGAATTGAAGTAAGACTTGTCACACATTGGCAAAGTGTTCATAGAACTATGGGAGCGAGTGCACTCATTGCTCGACCAAACTTCAAAAGTTGCAAATTTTTTTCCGAAAACTTTGTTGCAATTCAAATGGGTAAAGTGGAAGTGCATTACGATAAACCACTGTATTTGGGCTTCTGTATTTTGGAATTATCCAAGACAGTTATGTATGATTTTTACTATGAATGTATTAAGAGAGAGTTTGGTCAGAATGCTTCTCTTCTGTATACCGACACAGACTCGCTCATTTTAAAAGTAAATACAGACAACTTCTATGATTTTATAAAAAGTAATATAGACAAATTTGATACATCTAATTATGGGAAACAAAATGAATTCGATATGCCAGTAACGCCATCTGTCTTGGGTAATTTCGAGGATGAGTTTCCCGATGATCCTATAATTAGTTTCTATGGTACTGGTGCTAAAGCGTACTATGTACAATCGCTTGCAACCGAAGTTAAGAGGGCTAAAGGTGTGAAAAGATCAGTGATAAAGAACCAATTGGCTCCTGACGATTACAAAAAAATTGTTGAAAATGGCGGTAAAATTTTTAGGAAGATGAATTTCTCCAGAAGCATTCCACATGATATGTATACTGAATTGAGAAATAAAGTGGCGCTCTCATTTGATGACGATAAGCGATTCATCATTCCTAACACAACACAGACACTATCATGGGGACAGAAAATAGTTCTATCAATGTGATCCCAACGAAAATATTAAATTGTGTAAGAACATGATTGATACACTTGCCCAAGAATACAATACAAATCCCGAGAGTAGATTGGACCTTCTAATCACATTATTAAATGCAGAAATGAACTAATAATTCACAACATATATATATATATATATATATATATATATATATATATATATATATATATATATATATATATATATATATATCATAGGTAAATTGGAAAATTCATATTTATTCGTCATATATATGGAAACCATTATTCGATTGATCAGTATAGGTTTGTGGAAGTATGAGCAATGTCATAGACAAATTCGGTCCCAAACGAAAGTTTAGACTTGTTTATTAGAGAAGGAACTTTAGATGGCGAAGAGAAACCAACTTGTTGTAAATGTAAGGAAAGAATGAAATGTACAAAGTATATATAAATTCCCCAAAATATTAGTAATTCACTTGAAACGATTTTCGCCTTTGGGGAGATTTATGGGAAAATTAAATGTCAACATTGACTTTCCTCTCAAAGGATTGGATATGAGTAATTATGCAGCAGATAATGTAGCTCCATGTCAATACAACTTGTATGATGTATCCAACCATAGTGGAACAACTTATAGTGGACACTACACGGCTTAATGTAAGCACCCTTATGCAGGCATATGGCACGAGTACAATGACTCCAGAATATCACCGATATCATCACAATCCATCATAAGTGAAGAAGCATTCGTCCTTTCCTATGAGCAAGAGGACACCAACTTAGATTAGCTTTATTATAATTTGAAATGTTTTCTATAATAAAAAATATGAAATAAAAAAAAAAACATAATGCGTTACATAACATCAAACAAATATGATTAAAATGCAAAGAGACGTTCAAAATTACAATATAATTTAACAATTATCCTTTTATTATTTCGTATCATGTTGAAAAGGGAAACATTCTCAATTGAATATTGAATAGAAATATTTTTCTGTGAATTGAAAAATCCACGATAAAAATGAATGTATTTTTTGTGAATGTCTAACAGAAAACAACTACTTCCCCGGCTAAAGCTACGCTGGACATTGAACTTTATCTGATAGATATTCTGAAAGGACTCAATGAGTTCTTCATTTGGCCGCCAGATAAAAACGGCTGCCAGAAAATGGCCGCTAACTTCACACCGGTCTCCTAAATCGGGCTTTTTGAATGAATGCAAAGTTGAACATAATCTAAATTTGTGATTCAGATTCTTTAATAACTCTGTTATCAAACTACAATGAAACGAAAAGCACAATTTCTCAATTACTTCTTATTAACTTTGAGATATCACTGAAATATGATATGGAGTTCCTTTTTTTCAAACTAATCATTTTTATTTCAAATATATATTATTTATAGGGATAAGGGATTTATCATGTTTTGGATACAATCCGCCAGAGGAAACTGTCGTTTTGTCCAATGGAATATTCAAATGTCAAATCCAAAGAAGTAACTACATCAAATTGAAATTTTTACTCGATCCCTTTAAAAAAATGGTTTCAGCAAAAAGTTGTAATCAATATTGAATTACTAAATAAATTTTTACAGGTTTTCTGAAAAACTCCAAAAAATATCATATAAAAATATCTCTAATATATATTAATAAAATATGATATTAAAATGCATTGGAGATGAAATGGAAGCCCCTCCTGTTGAATTGCAAGAGATACAGATTTTCCCAACAATTTTAATGTGGTCTCGGGTAAAATAAATTCAAAATACATTTAAATAACCTTGATGCATTACCCTTTTATTATTTCTCTTGAATTCTGATAAAAATCACATTGAAATATTTATTTCAGTTGTATTATATATGTGATAGATCAAGAATATTTATGTTTCTTGGGTTCAATAAGAATTTATTATTATTTCACATCTCATTAAATTGATTTTTCCCAAAAATATATGTCCAAAGGTTGGGTATTTTTTTTCAGACGTAGATCATTTTTCAAATTAAAACCTTTTCCACATCTCTGTCTCGCTCTAGCATAGCCTGCAAAGCTTCTGAGAAAAATCATTCATTCTGACTGAATAACAACACATCAACATTTTGAAAAAGACTTTGTGGAATTCCTCACATGACATGAATTATTGCCTTGAGTGTTCAAGAATTTGGTTTGGTTGGCTAATGCTAGCCTTTTCTGAAACTGGTTCTGGAATCCAATGGTTGTCTTGGAGTGGCTCCGAACTGGAAATATCAATAATAAAACACTATTTAAATAGGTTCAATAAAATATAACTAGTGTGTATTTTTTGGGAATAAAGAGAAAAAATTGTTTGAAAAAATCATCAATAAATATTCTTGGTTAAGAATATGTTGTCTATACCTATATTTAATATGATGTGTCATTATCATTTTTAGTTTGGAAATTGAATTGAATGCCTCAAAATCAATTGATTACAAAGGCGGTGTCATGAAAATAATTTTTTGAGATAAAACCAAACATTCTCCAAACTCTTGTGTTCAGAGAAAACCAATTGTTTATTTATTTTTTTCATTAAGACTATTTGCTCCCCTCTTTCATATATTTTTTCAGTTTTATCCTTGTATCATGTTGCTCGCTAGATATTCCAACTTACGAACGGTCACTCAAATTCAACTCTCCCAAACTACTATGGAATATCAGTTAAAATTTCTGAGAAAGTGCTATGAATGCTAATTTATTAATTTCCACTCTGGAAATCATGGTGACATGCAGTCGTGGATAGTCATAAAGTAAATTTTCCTCTCTACAATCAATGAATCTTGTTTATTTATTATCTCTCTTGAAAGCGTATTGTGAGATTTTGTTAATTAATTGAGGAATTTATAAGCATTATTTCATGAAATGTTGATCTATTCAGCAATTGCAAATGATTAATATTTTTTGGTTTAATACATTGAAACTGAGAATTTTTCTTTTGAACTTGAATGAGTGTATATATTTCACAACAACGAATAACTGAACTGTTCATTTTGAATATAAATTTTGTTTTCAGACTTTAATAGAATATAATCAATATGGGTTGTTTTTTTGGGGCTAATCATCCAGAATCCTATGACTTTGAACGTTAAATTTGAGTTAAAAAAATACCTTTATTGACATAGGAAAGGTCGTCGTATCTCCTGAAGTAATTGGGAGCACAAAGTTTGTTACATTAGCGAGACTTGAAAATGAAATGTTACAATTTTGAAACAATTATAACTCGTCCATTACTATATCTGTATCACAAATAGAGATTCGCAATGTCAATATAAATTTTCATAGATTTATTCACATTATGAAACATATTTACATAGCAATCTGAACGCGTCTTTGAGCCTCCTGAAAGTATTTGCAATCGTAGAGAGCTATCATTGACAATGGAGCTATAATACGATTCCAATATGTTGCGCTTCCGTTCGAGAGATGGCGTGTACATTCACTCTCTGTTCAGAAGAGTATTCCTGGGTTCATAACTATTCTAAATAAAAGACCGTCTCAACTAGCAATAATTTGAACCACGGAATAATACCGTAATTTTTTTTAATTGAGGATGATATATTACCGAGTATTTGGAAATAAATTTTTTTGAAGGAAAAAATATTATTACAAATATATACGACAAGTCTTCAACATACATCTTGGTGAATAATTATAATTGAATATTATTCACATCTTTTTTATTTTTTTTATATATATCACAACAATACAGTTGATGTCCTGATTGCCAAAAGCAATTTGCCACAGGGACACAGGATACCTATCAACAAAATTGTAACACCCTGGAAGGTGTTGTGTTATTATTGTTTTTTTATTTTTTGGTCTTAATGAAAGTATCTATTTTTCTGGTAAATTATGAGTTTGAAATTTTATTATTGTAAGAAATACTGGAAAAGCTCATATCTTAGTTATTTAGAAATTCTTATTTTCTTTCATGAAATAATATTTCGTTCATAAGGATAAAATAATAATGGGATTGAGTCGTGTTTTATCGCAAAATATCGGTTGTTTGGTCTGTGAATGGGACGCCAGAGAGTCGGCTTGCTTCGTTATGAACAGGATATATAAAATTCGCTATGTCAGGAGAATCTATGTGAAACCCAAGATTAATAATTTTCATCAAGTGGGAAATGAGGTGATGTAATTCCACCAATGAGGGAAGGGTATATATGTCAGATTGAATGAAGTTTGGCTTGATTTAGAATTTTTAAAATTCAGAAAAAGATTCGCGCGGCGGGTTTTGCCTCGACAAGTCGTGCTCAGTGCAAGAGTGCCGGGATTCGTTTTGATAAACATTTTGGGCGTTGGGCGTGGTTCAGAATCGCCACGTTTGGTATATATCGGTAGTATATAAGTTAGTTTTTCGCGAATTAAAATGGGTGGTGTGTAGATTTGGGATTTTTTATTGTGTTGATAGATCGAGAGGGTAAGTGCAAAGCTTTCAGGAAAAAGTAGTTTACCGCTGGCTTTCATTTTATTATTGAGTTGAACCACATGTACCAACATTGTCCGTATTAATGCAGGTGAATCACCTGTACGGAAATTAGGATTCTATTTTGGTTCAAATAATGAAAAAGTTGAATCATTAAAATGAAAGTATGAGCTCTTTTATTGAACTGAATTTGATGTCGATAGATATGATTTTATTTGTTCATTTTATCATATTGCTAATGTTTCTTCAATTAATTTTCTTTAACGGTGTTATATTTTTTTATATGTTTCTTTATTCAATAGAAGTGTTAAAGTTATTTTGTGCATTATTTGAATCTAGAATAAAATAAAAGATATATTGAATTTAATATAAAAGTCATTTTATTTATAATAAAATTTGTCATATATAGAAAACAATTATTTGAGAAAAAAAAAATACTATTTTATTTTTCTGAAAAGAAAAGTTGTTCAAAAGAAGACCTCGCATGTTAAGCCGAGGCCGAATTTATTGTCCTGAAGGACAGGCGACTAAAATTAATCAGTGATTTACAAGAACTTTTAAAAATCTGGTGAATTAAATTCAATTATTTTCAAAATTTGTGGAATGTGTCGAAAAATTTCATTTTTGGCCATTCCGCTGGTGACAGCTGCCCGTATAATATTCAAAATATAATATGTTTTTTTGGTATCCTTAGAAATAAAAAACCAGATAGTGTGACTATATGGGACATCAGAGAAAGCTAGTGTCAGTAAGTATGGATATTGATATGAACAGTACGGTATGAATTATTTTACTGTTTTACAATGGTGACATCGGCAAAAAAAATATATTTGAATTCATTTTTATCTTGAAAAAATTGAAATAAAACTGAGAACGGTCACTGAACTGAAGACTTCCGTTCCCCGTTACAATTTTAATGCATAGAAAGAGTAAAATAGAATTTAGGAGTATAGAAATAAGCTATTAATTATTATAAAGATGATTATTTAGTATGGCCACCGAGTCCTTGATACTGATATCACTATTTTATTCATTAATGTTTTGGGCAACTTAAAAATATTCTGTGAAATCCATGAAAAACTTTGGAATTGTTCCACGAGCTCCAATCATTAGTCCTATCACTTTGATTTCACTTCAGCCATATTTGTCTGTGAAGTACGGAATTGTGGATTCATAAATAGTTTTCTTCTCCATGTCAACTTCTTCCGGTGTATCAGATATTTCATACCGGATAGTCGGGTCAAGGATATAACCTGTTTTATTTTCCCGATTCTGTCCAATGATATCAACTCTTCGGGTTGAACCATCAATTGCAACACAACTGATCTCTTCGTGAACTTTCTTTTTCCTCAATTCATCTGCAATCAATGTTCTTACTCGATGATGTCTTGCATTTCGTAGCGAACTACCTTTTCTACAGTATCCACGAACGTGTGCTGATGTTTCAATCTCATTGCAATCAGGTGATCTACAATGGCGTCCGTTGATACTCCTTCCAGGTATTGCTCTAACCGGGGCAACATCCGTGCTCATCTTCACTTCATTTATCCACTCTGACGATGACAGACCATCTCTTTTGTAAATCCATTTGTTTTCATGAGAATATTGTCTGTATAATGATGTTCCTTTTGTTTTAAGTCGATTCCAGTTAACAAATTCACGCTCTCTTAGTAGGTTTCGATAATATCTTGTGTTTTTATTTTTAATCCGTTTATTTTCCAAAGTATCATCATATACAATATTTTTTTAAATAGGTTTCGATTTCTTATTCTAAATTCCGAATATGTGGTAAATATATGTTTCGACTTTTTAAGAGTGTACAACATATATTATACTGCTGTAAAAATGCTTCCCACGTTGCACGAATGATTCCAAGTCCTCTGAATTTCGTTGAAGCATAAATAAAAGAGGTTGGTGTGTCATCTGGAAGATTCATTATCTCTTTCACAGCAATTCTAATTAATTTATCAACGCCTTAAAAAAATTGAGTTAATTTCGTCAAAGGTGCAGTTTGTAATGGAAAAATAAGTGTTGGCCAAATATATTGATTCAATATGTTTAATTTTATTCAGGATTCAAAAGATAACTTGAAGTGAGTTTTAAATTTTAGGAATTGTTTCTATCAAGTAATGTTCGTCAAAGGTCATTCCAAGATACTTAATACTCTCTGAATTTTGTTATCCACATATGGTTGTATTCGAATCAATTTGCTATTCTGTTTCTGGAGTACTCCTTTTTCAATAATGATTGCTTTTGATTTATTTGGGTTGATGAAAAGGTTTGTTTGTGCAAAAAGATTAATGGCCATTTTAACGAGAGTCTATGGATTTAGCAATCAAAACTGTATCATCAGCGAATCCTAATACTGCTAATTCTTCAAATCTTTATTTATCTCATAACCGTATTTTTTAGCAATTTCTGGTTCACTGAGTTCACTCAAAACATAATCTATTGATAGGTTAAAAAGAGATGGAGATAATGGGGCATCTTGAAAAACTCCACATTTCATAACAATTTGCTTCGATTGATTTCCATTCGTATGAATTCGTGTTGGGTTTCCTGCCTGGAGGCTCACTATTGCTTCTCTAAGACTAGTTGGTAATGGTAAGGATTGTAATGTCCCAATGATATGCTGATGTCCAATGGAATCGAGAGCTTTTGTTATATCAAGGAATACAACAACACAATCACATTTGTCCCGTTTTGCTTTGGTCAAACATCCATTGAGAAGAGTAACATCGAGGTGAATTCCTGGTAACTGGGTAAAAACCACGCTGATTGATATTGAATTCTACAGATGATCTGAGATCTTTATCCAGTACTCGTTCTATTACGCGTCTTATAATTGAGCATATTGAAATCGGTCTCCAGCTACTGGAGTCTTGACAGTCACATCCTTTTCCTTTGTAAATGAGTATTGTCTTGGCTTCATGTAAAGGCTTTGGAACATAACTGAATGATAGACGCAATGGTTGCAATAACCTCTGCGCTATTTTCATTTCTTAATGCTCTAGGAAAACGTTGTTATATGTACAAGAACAATAAATATAGCTTTTTTTCTCCCGATTATTTCGAGATTCTCTGTGGCGTGTTCTTGACCAACCCCCCATTGCTGTTGACCAACCCCCATTTAGGAAGATATTTTGTGGATGTAATCTCTGTTATGGAGGTTGGTGAGAAAGATGAGATGAATCTAGGCGTCAGCCTATTGGGCTACCTTATTGCTTCGTGACATAGAAGAAATGAACTAAATTTTATATATGTAGTAAATAAACATTATTTCAACTACCAAACTACCAAATAATACGCTCCGTTTGATAATTTGTATGGTAGAAAATCATTATTGAAATAGAAATTATTATCGAAATAGAAATTATTATTGATGGTGCTCCATCAACTCGTCGGCATACTTCTTTCATTACACGTTGCTGCTTAGCATTCTGCATTTCAAATCGTTGAATTTTTCTCTCTGCGTTTTCTAATTTCAGCTTACATAAGTCTTATCCCCTGAACACGAATCCGAAGTCAAAACGCGACGCTCTCAAATACTTCCCGAGATACGGACCTTAAAAATTCAAAATGATGTGATTTCTCAGATTTATTTTGGGCCACTGGAAACACTCAACATTCGTCTTTCTTTTAACTAAAACATCACCCACACGATCACGTGTTTTGGCACATTTTTGTAATGAAAACTGCCCGTTTCACCCTTCTTCACAACAAGAATAGGTCATCTGAGTAGGAGATTTAAGCCGGTTCTGGCTCTTCCCCCACCACTATGACGTCACGTGTGACCTTGAATAGTTGCAGGTGTGCAATGTGTGTGTGTTTGACCTTGAGATTTGACTTTGAGATTTGTCATTGAGTTTTGACATTGGGTTTGGTCGACTTTGAGATTCGACTTGACCTTGAATATGACCTTGAGATTCATAACATTAAGTTTTGACCTTGAGTTTTGATGTTGAGATTTTTCATTGAGTTTTGACATTGGGTTTCATCGACTTTGAGATTCGACTTCAGTTTTGACCTTGAATATGAGCTTGAGATTCATAACATTAAGTTTTGACATTGAGATTTGATCTTGAGTTTTGATATTGGGTTTGTTTCGGCAACCTTAAGATTTGATCTTGAGATTTTTATTTGACCGTAACTAAAGTTGTGGTGTATGCATACATATTATGTGTGATCATGACCTTCATGAATCCTTACACTCTCAAGCGAGGAGGGTGTTTGTCCTGTGAGAGAGCTAGGAGTGAACTGCGAGTATTGATGAGTGTGTTGATGCTCAAGTGTGTAATGACCTTCACAGTCCCATCTACTGGCAATGGGGTGGGGATGTCTCTTATAAAAATGTGTGGAGTCGTTGATGAGAAATCAGATGTTAGATAATATCATCAGAGTGAATACAGAGTACGAGAAGTTTCTCAATTCAGTGAGTGTATTTTTTATAAGGTGAAATAATCTATATTTTTTTCATACAGTCTTACTATGTCTTTTCTTCCAAAAGTTGTAGATTTGAAGAGAATCAATTCTTCAATAATTGAAAAGAGGGTGGGAGCTTTTGAACAAAGACCAATATCATCATTACCCATCGGTAAAGCTTTCAACATACTTGGTATGACGATTTGTATAATCCGATATGGGAGATCTATTCTAATGACATTACGTGATGATAATGATACTTTATTCAAATCATGGTTGTCAAAAAGTATTTCGGATGAATTCAATGCGGACGATGTCAGTTGCATAAATGCTTCAGATTTCAAATATACAATAACATATTTGGGTCAGAGTCCACAAGTAGCAGGGAGTTTGAGAACTCGTCCTCTAGTAGAATTCAACTACATTAAATGATAATATTGTTTATATGTTAATAGTTAGGATATAGTGATTTTATGTTGAATATAGATATTTCTCCATTAAAAAATAACATTTTTCTCATGTAAGTAAAATTATTTGAATATCAATGGAATATATTAACAATTCTTTTTTTCGTTTCAGTTTTCAATATGTGGATGCATCAATGTTGGACGGAAGCCGTGGACATCAATACAGCCATCGAGATATTGAACTCCTACTTGAATGCTTTGAGTCAAGATGTCCTCCATGCTACAGTCTATGATTTGAATGTTTGCTTCGATGAAGATGAAATCCAAAGATGTGCACATTTATCCGAGAAGTACGTCAAGGGTACAATACTTTGTGAGGAATTCAGCCAAGGAGCCTTAAACTTGCAACAATTCTGTGAAGAAATGATCAAATTGGATCTGGAAGGATTTCTCCACACCCTTTTACCATTCCTACCTGATGACATCATCGAGAAATATCAACTATATGATGAATATGATAATGAATATGATCATGTAGATATTTGATATGAAATAAAACATATATTTACAAAATCTTGTTCATTTATTTTTCCATTACACATGAACATTATTGATATACTTAAAAATATTCAGATATAGTACAAAAATAAAATATTGAACATTTCAAAGTGAATTACGAACAGAGCCATCCAATGCATTGTAAGTCAAGAAGGTGTCGTGTATAATGAGTGCATAGACTTTGGTGTTGGCTGGAAATTTAGTTTTTCTTGTTTCGAACTCCAGCTTGATATCCACTGTGGATGATTTTGTAGCATTCGGTTGATGTAAACAATCAATGATGAACAGGGATTCTGTTGAAATGCTTCAAGGTCCATAAGAGGTTCACTCATATCTTTGTCATAATAACTACGTTGAAAGTCCTCATATGCATAGTAAGCTGAAGAGAATAGTTTTTATCAAAGTCAGGTTCCAACGCTCATATGGGTAGACTTGAGAGTTCAAATACACTCGGATGTTATTAATGTCTGCATTTATGAATTTTGTCATATCCAGTGTTCTGTTTTCGGATGCAGTGGTACTTTGAAAACCAATAATTATGAAGCGAGGTGTTTTCAAAGTGTTGGTCGTTTTTATTGCCCATATGTCTGAAGATGTGCTACGCAATGAGGGTAATTCATAAAGATCCCACATACGATAAGCCAACTTGATTTTGAATTCAGACCACTCTTATTTATTCTACTGAATAATTTGAGCTTCTGCTTGTCATCGGGTACAACATGTTTTATTTTCCATTCAATCTTTGTAATTTCCAAAGAGGCATCAACGTCTCCAATATATGAATTCTTGAATGAACGAGCTATAATCAAAATCAGTTCTTGTTTTGCATTCAGAATGCTCTTCTTATAATCCTCGGCAAAACCCATCAAATATTTGAGAGGAAGTTTTCCACTGAATAAATGACTGGGTGCATCAATGATGTGTTGTTTTGTGTCGGAAAGTCCCCATCCAGTTGTCAAAAGCATGTGAGAGTGTGATTGACCAAATGAAACCATATTCTTCATTGTGGATGTTATACCTGGTTTTCGAACAACGGCAACTTGCTCACCACCCATTTCATAGCGGATCTCATCGAAGAGGAATGCCAAAGCATTTTGGAAAGATAGCATACTTTGTTCACTTCTTTGGAATGAATTTTCCCTCAATGTAAATGAAACTGTCGGCAATGTCCAGTATTACATCTTGATTGTTGATTGCAATTCGATTTTATCTGAATTCTTGAACAATGGTGATCCGTACGGCTTATAGGTATGCTCGTGCAGACTTATGAGAGAATGATCGACCACTGGTTCATTGAAAATATTCAACTTGTCACTGTTTGCTTCGAGTACCATTTTATTGTCGAATTCGCAGTCCAATTGAGTTTAGAAAATTAAGATCTCTCGCTGACAATGTATGTCTTTGTCGTTCAGCAAACACTTGTGGAATGACCTTCTTCCTGGCAAAGCTTTTCTTTTTGACGATATTTGATGAATGACGATCTTTGTTTGGTGAAAATATTTCGTATTCACTGTTTTGTCGTTTGTTGTAGCAAAAACCCATTACATTCGTTATTGTAATTTCTTCAATTCCAATATGACAACTATTTCTTCCACACTACCGAAATCAATGAGATTATTTCGATGATCCAATATGCGCAGAGTAATGTTGTCGATGAACTGACGTCCTTCCGGGCTGATGGGCATATAAATAATGTTGTTTGGCTCTTTTGTTATATTATAACCCGGTTCAACATCAACATCAAATGAAAAAAGAATATGATTCTCTTCTTCATTTATGTATGATCCTGAAAGGTTTGAATGATATTGCAATCCAATCGAATGAGTCTCTATTGTTTGCTCGGAGGCTGAACAATTCATCCAATGTGGTGTCATCATTTTTCGCGCCATAAATATAATTCAAGTTCTGTTGGATAACAGCATTTATTTCTTCTCTCAATGCGCCTTGGTTTAGAACTGGGGGTTTTTTGGGAAAAATACGTGGAATTCAAGTTCTCGTTGGATAACAGCATTTATTTCTCTTGTTTCCGTGACATTGTGGATTGTGTTGCATCCATAGAATCCCAAAAGCCCCAATCCATAACGGCTATTCTTATCCAGCTCAATGGGTGGGTAGAAGTCTGCACTCAAGACACTGGTTCCAACAGCTTGTAGCTCGAACTTTCGTGACATGACTGATTGCATTCATATGATAACAAATCATTTTATTGTTGTTCACAACACATGTGATATAATTTTCTTCGTTTCCTCGGCGGCATTGTGTGTCCCAATTCAACTTGATTGTTATTGGCCCCAATATTACAATCATCGATGGTGCAATAACAACAAAATAGTTTCCGAGGTATGGGTCCGTCATTCACATCACTGGAATTTGATGTTCCAACACTTGCATTGTCCATATGATGTTCATAGCAATATTTATATATTAAAATATCAATATCCTCCTGAAGGTGTTTGGGAAGTATTTCCCAAACCGATGCAATTTCATTAGCTGCACAAGTAATCATGACCTCTTTGGGCATATCCGCAAGTTGACCTTTACTCATTTTTTTCAAGCTGCGTAATCTTGAATATGCGATGAGGGAATGCCCCATTCTCTTAATAGCCTCTCGATCCATTTCTGGCGTGAAATCCATTTTAGCTTTTTCGGGTGATTGGAAGAGAGAGAAACTTCAAGCATAAGTGTCCACACACAACTGTATTGTATTTCTGCTCACGTTCATAATTATACATAATTTTTTCGACTGCATGTGTACCTTTCCGGAAGTAATGGACCAACTCCACTGGTGGGGGTAGATCTCCAAAACTGTCGAAATATGTTGCAACTCTTCCAATTTTCCTGTATGCCACCCAATGTGTTCCTCGACCGCTGAATCCATCCAAATTGATGATGGCCGTTTCATGATTACGTGGTCCTGAGGTTGGCAAATTATCACGCATGAACACACCACGAAAGTGTGGAATTTTCAATTGTTTGGCATAATATGTAAGATCTATATCTGTGAGAGGTTTAAGAGGTAGGGCATCAATTAGTTTTTTGATGTATATGGTTTGAGATAGATACCGAGGCCTTTGCGATATGGTTTCAAGAAAATACCGCTACCCTTTTTTCCTAAAGCTATCGCCTCCATCTTTCTGTTATGATGTTTTACCTCTTTCAGATCATTCCTGCTCGCACTTGCTGAATTTATAGCTCTGCTTATACCTGCAGCAGCACCAGCCAAACTACCCAATGCAGATAATCCAGCAAAAATTGGTATCAATGGTAAAATTCCGCCAACTTTCGGGATAGGTATTATGCGAGGTGTGCGAATTTTTTTCTTTCCGCCTGCTGCTTTCAAATATTTACGTGCTGCTTTCAATGCCATTGTTGTGGCCATCTTTCTATTGTTTGTCACGAATTGATTACCTCCAGCTTTATGTAATTCATCCCGAACTTTTCGTACAATTCCTGCTCCAAATGCTACTTTTCTGATTTTATTTCGCCATTTTTCTTCGATTCATTTTTCTCCTTCGTTTGACATTGTCTACATTACAACCATACCGAAACGCCTTTTTGTCTTCATTATGTTGGTGACGAGTAGAGCGGCTGCTCTCTCACGAATACTTGCGTCCTTCGATTTGACCTATCCCAAGACTGTATTCAAGTTGTTTATCTGCTTTATGTCTAGCTTCAATATCGTCGAGATTCTCCGAGTATTGAATGTCGTGTGTTTTACAGGCCCTATCTAATTTATTGATGCCTGGATCGTTGCGAGCCAATCGTTTTGTAATTTAGTTCCAGGTCCACAATATTGATATCCTCCAGGTAAATGCAATTCAAACGGCAATTTATTTATTAAAGAATTTACAAATCCTCGACCTTTTTTTTTATTATTCGATCTGTTGCTTTTACGTCTGCTCCGTGTGGTGGTAGACATTTAAATGAAACATATCTCACACATCTTGCATTAATAAGTGCCGAACCGTCAAACAATGCGCATTGTCAAGCAAAAAGAAGAGTTTGCAGTAGATAATTTGGATGAGAAAATCGGGACTGGATTAAATGGGGCGAACTCATTGAGACATGGTCCACTACTTCCATCATCTGTTCGCTCGCTAATCATCGGTCCGTCAAATTGCGGAAAGACAAATGCCATGATATCTCTACTGACACATCCCAAGGATTTAATCATTCCTAAATTTGCGCAATTGTTAGCGCCAATAAAAGGATTGGTTTCTTCACATTCAGTAATAATGCAGACATTGTGCAGCCCTCTGATGCCAAATCAAATTCAGTTTTCATTTTTGATGATGTGATTTGTGAAAAGCAGGATATTATCCGATCATATTTTTTGTATGGGACGCCATAAAGATGTTGATTGCTTCTATCTTGCACAGACCTATTCACGAGTTCCCAAACAGCTAGTGCGTGACAATACCAACTTCATCGTCATATTCAAGCAAGACGAGATGAACTTACATCATATTTTCTCTGATCACGTCTCGCCCGATGTCACATTCAAAGAATTTCAAATGATGTGTGTGAATTGTTGGGATGATCAATATGGATTCCTTGTCATTGATAAAGATCGAAAAGTATGTGATGGACGATATCGCAAAGGATTTGATAGCTTCATATATCCTTGATATCTCAATTCGAAAAGACTTAATCATTCATCGAACTCCGTCAAGGTCACTACAATAAACTCATCATCGAAATAATGAATCTCTTGGAATCATTCATCGAACTGCTTAGAAACAAAATGGATTTGAAACGTCAACTAGTTCAAGCGACCGAAGCTGTTCGACAAAATTCAATTCCATCAAAAGTGGAAATGTAGAAGAAAAGATTGCCCTTGAAAACTTTATGATCCTATCCAAAACCACTCAATGCTCTTTCTTCTGCTGCTATTGTGAAACCGTCTACACCTTCTCGATTCATTCGAACCAGCACTCCAATTGGGAAAAACAATCTTTCAGCAGCGATACATCATTTTCAGGTATTGATAATGAAACCATCAAAGATGTGGATGGCGAGAAAATAGCTGCAACTACCTATTCGAAACACCCACTTCATCAATGACGAGTTCACGAGATTTGGAATCTTCCAGCAATGGTTTGAGACTGAAAAAACATTTGCAAAATATTAGAAATGGCAATAGTGCATATGATGTGAATTATGGTGTGAGGGTAGATCCTTCAACACAAACACTAAAAATGGGAAATCTAGAAGTCCGTTTTGATGATGGAAATATTTCCTTCTGGGATGGTACTATGCAATTACGTCAATACCCTGGCACTTCAGATTTATATAACTTGATATTCCTCAAGAAACCGCCTGGAGTTGGTGATGCAAAAATTCGAAACACATATATCGAAATTTTGGATTTTACGAAAGCATTGTACAAAAAGTATGAAGTCAAAAATGGAATAAGATATAAAAAATCAAAGAAATATCAAGAAGTCATAAGACCACTATTGAAATCGAGAATAATTCCAATACATTTGTGAATCAAAGCGGTGAAGGAATCAAAAAAATAAAGTCGCAGAAAGTGTTTACATCGAAACCGAAGAATTATGTATACTGGAATAAACCTAAAGAGTTAGTGGATCGTTTGCGATTGTTAATTGCTTCGAAAGCATCCGGTGACACAGGACATGAAAATGAGATCATATCAATAATAGAGGAGCTACGTGAAGAAGGTATTATATATTGATACAATTTTATTGAACAATCACTTCATCATTGCGATATCATCAGAGAACAAGAAGAAGAATGGCTAATAATATCAAACTTCATATTGTGGACGAGCTACATAAGCCAGCTCGTCGCAACTTCCAGAGAAGGTCAACTGTCGTCAAAGGCAAAGGAGATTTGTGGCAAATAGATCTGGCAGAATTTCAACCTTATGCCAAAATTAATAAAGGTTATCGATACATTTTGGTGGTCATCGACTGTTACTCTAAATATTTGTGGACAAAACCAGTCAGAACAAAAACCGGTGAAGATATAACTGATGCCATGGCGATGGTATTGGAAGATGCCAAATATTCTCCGAAACATGTGCAAAGCGATCAAGGAAAGGAATTTTACAATAGCAATTTTTTATCATTGATGGAGCGAAAAAATATTAAACATTATTCCACTTTTAGTACTACAAAAGCATCTATGGCTGAAAGAGTAATTCGAACAATCAAAACTTGGATCTATAAGGAGTTTTCAATGAATGGAAATCATAAATGGTTGGAAATTTCTTCCAATCATAACGCATAGATATAACCATAAGAAACATCGCACAATAGGTATGAAACCCATCGAAGTTAAAACCACTACAAAGTTGAAAATCATCAAAAAGAAAAAAAGAAAGAAGATGAAAAAAATCAAGCCAAAATATCGAGTGAATGACATAGTTCGTATAAGCAAGTATAAAAATTTATTCGAAAAGGGCTATGAAGCCAACTTCACCACGGAATTATTCAAAGTCGTCAAAGCCAACAGTACATATCCACCAACATACATTCTCGAAGACATGGATAAGAATCCTATTCAAGGCTGCTTCTATGAAGCTGAATTGCAGAAAACTCAAAATCCGGACGTGTACCTTGTCGAGAAGATATTGAAGAGAAAAGGCCAAAAAGTGTTTGTCAAATGGTTAGGTTTTTCCAATGAACACAATTCATGGATCTCAAAAAATGATTGTTTAATTTTTTTAATTGTCCACAACCCACACAATTACATTTGCACATTCAAATTCAATATGCTCAATTCAATACATTTATTAAATTAAAACTATTCACTATCACTGTGAAATACATTGTTCAAGTCTTTTATGCACTTCTGATATGTCATCATGACAGCTTCCTTGGTGTTGTGGAATTCATTTAGCTCCTTCTCTGCATTCTTGCGCAAATCATCGTTATTTCTCCGCTCCACATCAACTTTGGCTAGCAGAGAATCATATTGATTTTCAACTTTTGCCAAATCCTCTTCATGATTGCAATGCGCTCCTGAAGTATAGCTATGGTTTTCACGTCCTCTTGCAAACTTTGATCCTTTTCGTCGCACTGAGCAAGGACTGCTTTCTTATCAAGGATGCCTCTTTTCACCAACTTTTGAATTCCAACACATTTCTGCAGGGGGGCATACGATGAAAGATCAATGAAATTCAATAGTGACGTTGATATGGAATCTGGGGTAAGAGATGATGATGATGCTGTTCTCCTTGAATTGCCTTTTTTTGACCTTCCTTTAGCCTTGGAAGAAGCGGGCTTTGGAACCACCAGGTCGGTAACATTGACTGTATTTCGCCTCCTATTTTTCACCCGTCTTACTTTCTCTTCCTCCTTATTGGGCAGCGAAGAACAGGTTGGCAATAATTCAGATATTTCAATATCACGCTCCAAATAATCAATTGTTGTTGCTGTTGCTATTGTTGGTTCATCAGTCATCATGATAAACTCGGCCATATCAAAATCCCGCAAATCATCTGGTGTTGTAGTGTTGGAATGTTCAGGTTGACCCAATTCTGCAATCACATCATTTGACAAATACTTCTCAGCTCCATCACCCAACAAAGTTGATAAAATGCTGCAACTTTCGGCGGTATTCATTTCAATAACTTTAATGATATTTTCAAACTCAATGTAAGAATCAAAGATTGAAACTTTAATCTGATGTAGTAGGCATGTGTGTCACCTTTTATACACATATTTTCGACACTCTCCCTTCCATCTACACTCATGTGTAGGAGGGGGTACTCCCGCTACTTCTAACTGTATTCTCATATTCATTCGATATCTATAAATTGAATGGTTTCTGATTCATTCCTTCACACTTGCATCCAAAATGTCTAAAGTTATATGTGAAGCTGACTCTACCACTGGTCCCGTACAACCCCAGGAAGTTACACCAAATCCTTCGGATAGTGCATCTATCCAGGACAATCAAGTCAGTTCAACTTCAATGACTATAGAAGAGTTGATGAGAGAAATGCGAGAAAGGAGACGACAACAACCTACCGTCCGCGCCGTCATATGGGACCATAATTTGGAGCGATGGGTGCCCAATGAAGAAGAAGATCTTCAAGTCAATGCACATGCAGGAGATTCAGTCTACGACTCGGATGAAACGATATGTCTGGAATTGGATGAAGACATTGATTCGGATGATTCCATAGATTTTTTATATCCTTAACATGTATGAATAAAATATAATAAAATATTTCTTTTCTTCATTGTGTCAGATAATCCACAGCGAAATATATATATATATATATATATATATATATATATATATATATATATATATATATATGTAATATTCAATATAATCACTTCATTTGAATTATGTAGTTTGAATAAGTCACATCACACATACACACACACGTACACCACTATGAAAAGAGTGATGATAAATGAAAATAATAATGAAACCTACTATTTGGTAACTTGGAGTTATGCATATAAAATGCAAGAAAGACTATTGGCAATATGTGGTGCAGATCGAATGAGATTCGAAGAAGAATAAATGAAGCTGCTAACATTATTGATCCAACATTGAATGTGTTCATAGACTGAAAATATTCCATCAAAGATTTTGTGATTGATGAATAAATGTATAGTATTAGCTATATAACATCATGTTTCATTTTCCCAAGTGAGATCGCATATTTGACCCTTATATATATATATATATATATATATATATATATGTTATTTCACTAGATATAAGTTTTTTGCTTATTCTTAACTTTATAACATTATGTTCTCGGTGCCCAAGTAATATTTTTTTTTTTTTGCATATATCATTGTGGGCGCATCGATGTTATTCAACTTTCATCATTCTGATGTATAACTATTTTATTATTCAAAAAATTAATTCTTGGTGGAGTGAGGGTGGCGCCCGCGCGCCACCCTGTGGATGATGCCCCAACCATCGCATCATCCTGTGAGTACTACCTTCAAAATTTACCCTCCAATATCTACTCCACCTCTAATCTATTACAATGACATCATCGTCCGAGTCTATCATGATGACATCATCATCACTAACCACCAACACTTCGTCCTCCACCGGTTGCAGTACGGCCGGCCGTCTGCGTGGTGGTCTGCGTATGCGCATATAGTCCCACCAGGAATCATGGTAGTTTCTTCGCCACTCCGCGTCGCTCACACACCCGCAAGTATCGGTGCAAATGTGGTCATCCAGCATACCTTCCTCGTCACTCACCCACCAGAGGTTGTCCCCATCAGAAGATGACTCGGAGTCAGAAGAGACTCAGAAGATGACTCTGAATCAGAGTCCGATCCCCAATCCATTGGTGGTCCTGAAGTCGACGCTTCCATAAGGTCACTGCTGGAACCGACCTCTGCTACTTGGATGTGACCAACTGCTGACGGCTCCAACAAACTTGGAGGTGGTGAATCACCACGCTCCAACACATATTCACTCGAATCAGCAGAAGCTTTAGTTACACCTGACATGATGATCAGAAGTGAGGAGATGATCGATGTGCAACTCTATTTATATCATTCAGAGGAGTGGAGGGGATGTCAGGAGTGGGAATGAAGTGCGTAGTAGGAATGTGCTTGATCATTTCGAGTTTCAAAAATTCTAAGTCTCCCAATTTATAAGAATATTTTATAAGACTAAATGATATATTATTTCAACATTGATCTATTCGCTTTAAAGAGGAAAATTAATTCGAGCTCAGACACGTTAGAATTATTTGAATGATTCAGAAAAATCTGTTTTGCATTGAAACCAATTTCACCATATGCAGAAATGTTTATTGTTTGGAAGTAGAAAAATTATAGGACTGTTATTAGGAAAGGTAATTTATTCAAAAAAAGGTCAACATCAAAATAAATTTATATTTAAAAAAATATACAATATATATATAACAATCATTCCTGATCCATTATTTCAAATGAAACTAACTATTGCAATAGCAACATATATCTGCCAATTTCACCTGAAATAATGGAATTTTGCAGCGGGCACAAAATTTCATCTCGATGTCTCTCAACTTCCTCCTCAGGTGTAGATCCAATGCCCGACACCGCTGATGGAAATTGATCATTCCGCTGAATGTGGAGAAACACTCAAAACACAAATTCGCCATCCATCCCTCGTCATCACCTCTGTTATACTGTAGTTGACACAGTACAGGATATCCTGGTGAGCAATCGATGCGGTATTGATTACCCTGCCTCTGGACAACACCTCATCCAGGTCGTCGAAGACGTCATCTCCTAACCCCTCATCATCGGCAACCAAATGATCGTGTTCGTCTTCGTCAGCCAATGCTCCCTCATCGTTGGCGGGGTTCACTGCTGCTGCTGGTTCTACCTCTGCAGCATCTGCTTCACCTGCAGCATCTGCTTCTGCTTCTTCCATGAAGCCTGCTTCCTCTTGAATATTGATTTCTTCCATCATGTTGACAACTTCTTCAACGGCACGTTTGAAACACATTTTGATAATTCTAAACAAGATACAAGTTTTCGAATGAAGTCCTACCATTGAAGGATTTAATTTATATTATTTTGGTCTCAATCCCACTCCAAGAAACTCACACATATCGAAACTAGAAGATGAGCCGTAGAAATAACTTCAATACCCCCTCCCCAAAACATGCACTCACCTAAGGCGTGTAAACATCACCCATCCTGCATATTGCCAGCGCATGCGCTCTACATGGACTCCTCCTCCCGAAGAGTGGGGAAAAGGCATAAAACTACGAGTGCTGGATCGAAACAATCATTCCTTCGACTCTGCTCGCTGGTATCTATCTAACATTTTTAGCTTTGTTCCAGATTTTCATCATGAAGAAATCCACCCCATCGCAGGATGCTTCCGCTGCACTGACAATTATGAATATCATGGCTTTGGCTCGCCCTGGAGGAGATGGTGATGAACGTGATAGTCGTGAAGCTAGTGTGGCGGGACCATCCCAAAGAGAAGGTGGAGTGATTCAGGATGATGATAGATTATCGCAATGTTCCGAATGGAATAAGTCATTGCCAACTCTTTTGTCACCCGTACCATCCCTGAACGACGCTGGACCATCGAAGTTGAGCATGAAGCGCAGGTGTTCGGATTCCGATGACGAATTCACCACGAGACCTCCTTCGGTGAAGCAGCTAACCAAAGAGCAGGCTCCTATAAAGGCAAAAGTCTCCAAGAGAGGATCTGCCAAGTGTTCGGGACTGCAGAAGTTTAAGGATGGTGTGAGGAAATACAGCCCATACGCCATCCAACTGCGGGCCACCAGTAATAGGCGGCAGCGAAATGTAGTACCCGACACAGCCATCGTGGTGGAATCCCTAGCACCGGTGGCGGCTAAACCGATCGATGGTAATTATCGTAGACCATCTGTTGCTTCAGCTAAACCTATACCAACATCGTCCAAGGTCGGAGGTGGGAAAAGAGATGGAAAGTCGAATCCATCATCGTCTTCAATGGCAGACATTGTATTGTCCAATAGACGACAGTTGAAGGAGATGATGGATAAGGTTGGACGGGAGGTCGAACGTTCCCGTCCATCTTATGACGAATTGAGACAAGTTCAATTAGAACATGATGAACACCTTCGACAGGCTTCAAAATTGAAAAGGCGAATGGAAGAATTGGAAAAATTGAATGCCAATCGCGAGGCTCAATATCAGGAGAATTTATTAATTTTAAATTTCATGAGGGGTTTATATAAGGAGCATTGTGATAAATATCCTAAATAATGTCTAATAATGTTTAGTTGATAACTTTGAATAGTGTTGATTTTCCTAGACTTCATAAAGCTGATTGGAGTGTACATATGAATAATTGGTTATGTGGTTGGTCACACAGGATGGTGCGTGCTGGGGCGCCATCTTCAGCTTTATGAAGTCTTTTTAGTATCATATTTGGGAAAATATATAAATATCACTAATATTTTTTCTTACAGATCATTAGCTACAAATATTGCTGATATTCAGCTGCTAAGATAGTTGACTTGTAATTTATTTTCTATGGCATTTTTCTATCTGGTCTGATGAAATATCGATTAATGTTCTGAAAGTTGTCACTCAAACTTTGAGTATATTCCATCAAATTCTAAATAAAACACACAATTAAGCATCTTTTCCAATTTTATTTCTTTCAAATAACACACAAGAAAATAGATTTTTTTAACTACATCATATATTTTTACATATACTGAGGATCTTCAATCACATGTTGGGTTGGCAACCAGGTGGTGGGAACATGCAATAATGCTTGATCAGATGTCCTTCCATGAGTGGATGAATTTTTCTTTTCCAACGCTTCAATTCTTTTTAATACAATGTCCACTGCTGATTGAACGGATGCTTGTACAGCAGCAAGAGTAACTTCCTTCGTGTCTGTTATTTGATTGTCGAGATATGTGAGGGTTACACAATCGCTCGCATCAATTGGATCACCAACATTCCTCAATCGTTTGCCCTGCATATCATAGTCTCCATCTTGTGTGTGCTTTAAACCAACACCAGTATGTATGATTGAAGTATGATTACATTTCCTTTTGCGACCAAATTTGTCTATAACATTGCTCATCTTTCCACTAACATGGATAAATTCACACTGATCATTGTGACAAAGATCTAAAGATATATAAGCCTCTATCCGGACGAATTAACATATATGAAATATCAGACATATATGAAATTCTAATATAAAAGTCATCTCAGATATATAGAAATGAATCTACGTACCCTCAATCTAGCGGCACGGTCAAAAAAATTTCGAACCGCGAATTAAATTAATTCGCGGCCGCGAATTAAATTAATCCGCGGATCAATCCGCGAATCGAAGAAAAATTTAATCCGCGATCGCGGATTCGCGGCCTGCGGCCGCAAATCCGCGATCTCTGGATTAATTTTATCTTCTACTTTGGAATTCATGCCCCGCGATCGCGTTTTATCATCATCATATGATAGTGCTACTTTATTTTTCAATTCCGTATACATATCATGTGAGATGCTTCTGAAAGAGTTCATCTTCCTGAAAATTTTACCACCATTCTCAACTATTTTCTTGTAATCCTCCAATGTCAATTGATTCTTTATCACAGATCTCTTCACCCCTTTGGCTCTCTTTACTTCTGTTGCTAGAGATTGAACATAGTATGCTTTCGCACCTGTACCATAAAACTAATTATTGGATCATTGGGAAACTCATCTTTGAAATTACCCAAGACTGAATTTGTTACAGGTATGCCGAATTTATTATGTTCAATGTAATTAGATGTGTCGAATCTATTTATATTGGTGCTGATGAAATCATAAAAATTGTCGGTATTTACTTTCAGAATTAGAGAATCTGTATCGGTGTAGAGCAGAGAAGCATTCTGACCGAATTCTTTCTTTATACATCCATAGTAAAAATCGTACATTACAGTCTTGGATAATTCCAAAACACAGAATCCCAAATACAGTGGTTTGTCGTAATACACTTTCACTTTACCCATTTGAATCGCAACGAAATTTTCATTAAAATTGTGCAACTTTTGAAGTTTGGTCGTGCAATCAGAGCGCCCGCTCCCATACTTCTGTGAGCATTCTGCCAATGTGTAACAAGCCTCACATCGATCCTATTGTCAACGTTTTCCATCGTTTTGCCATAAACTGCATTGTTCATCAACTTATAGAAATCTTTCTCAGACTTATTATTAGATCTATTACGCATTTGAGTGTTGAGATCGATGTAAGGCTTCATCCAACATGACTGCTTGAATCTTAGGATTCTATGAGTATGCATAACAATCAAACCATTATTGACAGCCTGTTTCAAGTTTTTATAATGAACCACATACTTTCGCTTATCATTCAAATTTGGAATCAATTTTGGAATTTTGCTTTTGGAATTTGGTGGCACTATACTTTCTACCAGAAAAGGAAGGTCGGAATGTTTATCGTGCAATTCTTGAGGATAATGTATGTCAACTTCAAGGACATATATCCATATGGATCATTGTCTGCCACAGCCATAATGTCTAAATTTGTGATTTCTTCTCGAGTTAGCCAAGTGAAATCAGATGTAGGTAATGGTTGTGACATACTATGTCCATATAAATTTGTAGCATCCAAATATGAAATGAATGATGATTGCTCATTGGGATCGAAATCAGGCAGAAACTTATTATTTGCTATATGCTTCCTATCGCTACATTGACTAATACCTCCACGGATGTTCAAGTTCAATATTTGTATATTTAACTTGCATCCCAAGAATCCAGGTGCAGTATAATATTAGCTGGATCCAACTTATATGTATCTAAACAAATCCGTCTAAAATTCTCGAAAATATCACATAGTAGTAGGACATCAGATTTTAAATATAAATCCGAATATTCTCCAAGACTCTTACATTCAAATAGTGCCCAAACACGTTCGGCTCTCATATAATCTTTCTCTGATACATGTTCCTCATTCAAATTGTCATAAAACTGATTTTTTGTCGGTAAATTAGGATGATCCAATTTATTGATGTTGTCCACAAAACTATATGGGAAAACACCTTTCTGCCTCATTAAATTGAATTTTTCTTTATCGGGAAAACATTTTAACATCTCTACACATTGCTTATCACTCAAATTTGCACCCAACTTTTCTAATGAACTTGACATGAACTTGAAGCTATCTATAAATCTCATTTTCAAAAAAAATTTCTTAATTTTTCCTTCTTTACTTTGATAGCTATGTGTGTAGAGATGTTTTGTAAACGAAATGTATTTTCCTTAGTTTGGAATAACATCAACCTTATCCTTTTCCTCATACAATTCTAATACATATGGCAATCATAACCACTCATATTATGGCATATAATGGGGATGAAATTTGGTATTTTGAAATTCAAATTACAGGCAGAGTGCGCTGCTGGATATCTTTTCTCCCCGTGAGATGGCAGTGGTCTCTGACTCTAACATCCCTTCTGTGAAAGGTTTTCACATATACCACAAGTGGTGGCATTATGAAATTCCCTTTCCTCTTCTGGGGTTTGTTTAGTCATTGGTTTGACATACCTCAAATGATTATTATATATATTCCTTAAATCTTCTTCTATTCGCATTGTGAAAACTTTTGCCGCATCAGCACCTCTATATGAAACAAATTTCGTTAATTTATCATCAAAGGAACATTTTATCAGATAAGCAAATGAGTAAGCTTCGTGTTGGAAGGTTCTATTCGTGTACGCGAGTTCGGGATTCGGTTCGGTGGTTTGTATAGGCTTCAGAATCGATTCAAAATCTGCATATACTACAAAAGGTACATTCATTTGTCTTTCGAAATTTTCAAACATTAATGTATTACCGGTAACCATTTTCCCAAATTTATTTATTCTGAAATCAGTTTGCGGTACTGTTGTACATACATGATTACAATCGTGCATCTGGTGACGCAACAGTAATCGCTCATTCGAAAAGTACAATAAACATCCATCACAGAAATATTTTTTGTGTTCATGAGCTGAAATTTGACTTGACACCAATCTTGAGATCTTTTATCCAACAATAATGACAATTTCCCACCTCATCTGTGATAAGCAATAAATTGACATGTCTTCTGAGTTTTCTCGAGAGTATCGCAAGGGCCCAATCACCTCATATTTGACTCTCTTATTCTCAATCTTAGATTCCAAACCATAAACATTGACTGAAATATCATTCAAATACTCAAACATTTTTATATCACGTAATTTTACTGGAAAATCCATACCTGTTACATTCAAGACAGTCTCATAATGTGGATAGGATGACACCTCCGATACATTATTATTAGTGGGGAATAATGCAGATGTCACGGCCCATGCAAAGCAGCATTGGTCTTCATTTTTTATGTTGACAACACCTTTTCTTCTCTCAATGAATTCGGGAAGTTTCATGTATGATGATCCGCCAAGTGGACTGTATTTGTTTATGTTCACCTCAAGGAACATAATTTTCTCGCAACTCCATCCTGAAAAATTACTTTATTAAACCTTTCATCATTTTGCAACAATTATAACTACAAACCTGAATCACGCTCCTCAAACTCCGTACTTTGGGAAATTATAATGTCACGAAACGCATCAAATAATCCATTCAAATCAGTTGATCGATCTGCTATACGATTGGGAGAATTGAATGATTTTATATCTGTCAATTCCTGTGTTTGAATGACATAACTTCCAAATACTTCCATGTTGACCTTGATGGAGTTGTGTAGTTTGATGTTTTTCCAATAACTCGAGTACTTTGGGCTTAATATCGTTGAAAAAAGGTGCATACTCTGTATACATATTCTCACTAGATACTCTGTAGCTGGAAATGCGACACTTGAATGCATTTTTAATGAGGTGTACACCACCTCCCAAGTGAACACATGAATTCGTCCTGTGTGCGAGTGTTCTATTGTGAGAGTTGACTTGACAATATGGAAATGTCACATTACAACAATTACATGTATAGAGTGGTGCAGGTGGTGAGTCATCGCCATTGTTCAATTTAACTCGTTTCACTGAATGACCTCCCTGGCAAGTTTCCCGTTGATGTCGACGAAGATTATCACTACGGGTGAAAGCTCTACCACAATCACACGAATACATTTCACCGACTTGTTTTCAATAGCTCACTGGAAGAGACACTGATTCGAAATACTCTTCTCCTGGAATATTTCAGTGAAATACCCCCACCATACAACAAGTCCGATGCGATGCGCAATCTGTATGGATTTTGAGGAGATTCTCTTGATATTCAACGCACTCATCAATACTCGCAGTTCACTCTTAGCTCTCTCACAGGACAAACGCCCTCCTCGCTTGGAGAGTACAAGGATTCATGAAGGTCATGACTACACAGAATATGTATGCCTACACCACAACTTTAGTCAAGGTCAAACAAACATCGAGATCAAATCTTAAGGTTGCCGAAACAATCCCAACATCAAAACTCAAGGTCAAATCTCAAACTCAAAACTTAATGTTATGAATCTCAAGGTCATATTCAAGGTCAAAACTGTAGTCGAATCTCAAAGTCGACCAAACCCAATGTCAAAACTCAATGACAAATCTCAAAGTCAAATCTCAAGGTCAAACACACACACATTGCACACCTGCAACCATTCAAGGTCACATGTGACGTCATAGTGGTGGGGGGAGAGCCAGAACCGGCTTAAATCTCCTACTCATCTGATTCCATCTGATAACCATCAATGATTTTTATTCTTACGATATTGACACCCTAAATTCGTACATCGTCACATGTCAAATCGAAGATGCGTTTTTGATCTCCAATCTTCGGGAAATCTACTTTTTAGTTCCATTAATATATGGCATATTGCCTTCTTCTGAATAGGTGAATATTATATATTATTTACTTTAAAAACAACTCGTTCAAAAGAGAGTCATAACTGTGAGTTCTTTCGGATTAAATCGATGTTTTTAAAAAAATAGGAACCTCAGGAATTTCTTTTGTACAGATTCGATATAATTTATATATTTTGCATGACAAGGATTCCATACCGAACTGCAATATTCAAGTTTACTCCTCACTAGTGGAAAATATATTGAACAGATTGCCTCACACGAAGAAAGTTCTTTCCAATTACGCATTACAAATCCTAAGACTTTCATAGTACGTGATACAATATTTTCAATGTGTGACGTGAACGTTAGTTTTTGGTCAAATAGGATTCCCAGATCTTTCGATTCGGTTACTCTTTCTAATTGAATATCATCCATGAATGAAGTAAAAAGTGGTTTTCTCGAAAAAGTCATTATCTTACATTTAGCTATATTTAAATATAATTCATTTTCTAAACACCAGTTATGTAGCCTATTGAGGTCATTTTGTAACAGTGCACAGTCCGAGTGGTTTACGATCTCCCTGAAAATTTTCATATCATCGGCATAAAGAAGTTTTTTTTAGTTTAAAACAACAGAAATGTCGTTGATGAAGAGTAAGAATAATAGGGGGCCCAAATTAGAACCTTGTGGCACCCCAGAAGTTGCAATAAAAGTAGAAGTTCTGGTCTTTTCAGTAATCGCCCATGTGGCACCCGATCAAAAGCTTTGCTGATATTCAGAAATCGAGGCTCGCACGTGATTGTAGATCGAGTCCGATAGTATTATTTCGATTATTTTAGAAAAAACTAGTATCAAGGCAATCGGTCTGTAGTTTATAATTCCAGTATTGTTTCCCGATTTGAAGATAGGACACACTCTCGATGATTTCCAGATTTGAGGAAACTGACAGTTCCTTATCATAAGATTGTAGGTAATACTAAGAGGACGAACGAGAAGCAGTATAAGAGACTTAACAAGTTTAACTGGTATTCCAGTCAATTTGTTTTTTAGTTTCTTGGACGCTGGAATGATTTGCTCCTCAGATATTTCAATAAGATGCAAAAAGTGACTGGTGTTCCAAAGTTCTTCAGGTATTGAGTTCACTGTTTTTATCAGGAATAAATACGCTTTTGAAATGGTTTGCAAATGCATTTACAATCTGATCGGGACTGGATAGTGTCTGATCGTTGAGGTACATTCGTCCTGGAATACGCGACACATTTTTTTTTTAGTTTATGTAGTTCCAAAATGCACGAGGATTTTTCTTTAGATTTTGTATTGATTTATCGATAAATGTTTTGTACGATAACTCAATCTCACGTTTGATTGAACGTCTCAAATGCCGATAACGCTCTCGATAAAATAGTAATTTGTGTTTTCTGTACATTTTTAAATAATGAGTATTCTCTTTAATTTTTCTAATCGTGTCCCTAAAATACCAGAGTGGATATTTACGCAAGCTACATCTACTAATGGGAACACACTTCGAAATTATATTTTTCATAATATCATTGAAAATGACACTTGCCTGTTCTACATCATTAATAACACTGATTTGTTGATCCCAGTCCACAGCACTAAGTAGTTGACAAAATTTTTGCCTATTAATATTCTTGAAATCGTATCGTTTCGCAGTAGATGTGAAATTTCTGATGACAGCGGGTCCAGATGAAAGATGCACAATTAGTCCGGGATGGTGAGAGTCAATAGGGACCAGTGATTCTTTATCTTGCAACACATCACAAACAATTTTACTATTTGTAATTACCAAATCCAGTAGTCTGTAGTTATGGTTTTTCACTTAGTTGATTTGATTTGATCACAATAGTTCAGAAAGTTATGGAAACGGAAAATGAGGTTGGTTTGAACTTTGGAATCATAGAAGTTTTGAAGTTCAGGAATATTGAAGTCCCCTATGATCAAATCGGTTTGATGGTTTTCTAGGCATTCGAAAAATTCATCGTATTCATCGAAAGATGAATTGGGTGGAATGTAAGCCAGGGAAAGGGTAACTGGGATATGATTATTTCTCCAAATTTTCACTAATAAAAAATCAATTTTTTTAACCGAGCAAATTATTTCATTGGGTTCGGGGTTGTACTGGGTATTGTCAACTGCCAATAATACACCTCCTCCACGACCCCCAGTCCCTCTGTCCTTACGATAAACCGTGTAGTTTGGGAAGAGTTCGCTGCTGTATAAGTCTTCATGCAACCAAGTTTCCGTGATAGCCACAAGGCTGTGATTACATGTTAGGATATTTCGAAAGAAGATATTAGTTTTTGTGTTCAGTCCTCGGCAGTTTTGATAGCAGATTGTGAGTGCATTATTGGTATTCATGTTGTTCGTTGTCCTATTGGATGCATCTAGTGGTTTTTTTTAACTATCGATGGATGTCCATTTGAGTATCTTATAACGAGATTTATTTCTCCATTATTTTGGCGGTCTGCTTACTCTCGACGCAGAGTTGTGAAGTAATCGCGCTGTTTCACTGTTTGATCATGTCTTAGATATACATTCTTGAACTTATCAATGTTCTGAAGTTTTGCTTTGTTCTTCAACAAAATGGGTATATATTTTTTGTCCGGTGATGTCACTTTAATAGGTCGTGATTTCCCCTCAGTTCGTTATTTCCCCTCAGTTCGTTCACCCAATCTAAATGTTTGTTGACTGTCCGGACTAACATTGGGAATCATTGCTGGTATTATCTCTTGTACAGACTGTAATGGATCTACCCCATCGTCAGGAATACCGAAAATTAGGATATTGTTTTCTCTGCGTTTCATTTAATCGATCTCACCAATTATTTGGACTGCATCTGGGAAATTCTCTGGAGATTCCAATATCTTTTTTTCCAGATCAAGTTTATTCGTAAGTGTTTTTACATCCTCTTGATGAATAACATTCATAGTCTGCATGTCGGTTTTTATGATGTTCACCTTTTTCTCGAGTAAACCGAGTTTTTCACTCAACTTGTCTAGAATACTAGAAGAAACGGAATCTACAAACATTTTTATGAATGTTTGGTCTACACAAAGTTTCTTTATCACCACGTCGACAGCGTTTTTCACTTTGTTCATTTGTTCACGAGTAAAAGGCATCTTACAAATGAAGTTTCAGAAATGCCAATTCGGCGAAATGTACTGGAAAAAGAAAGCGAAAGACTGCTCTCTGATCAGAGTGGAACACCGTTTAGATTAAATAATTATCACTGTTATTTTACTGTTGTTTCACTGAGTTATCCGTGATAACCGAGAGCTACTGGACAAACACGTGCGTTCCGAAAGGATACAACTACTTTAATGAAACAGAACCGATATTTTTTCATGAATCCAAACCGAAACCGAACTTCGATTATTTCGTTATACCGAACCGGAACCCCTAAAAATCAAAACGGGGTTTTCGGTTAATTTCGGTTCTCTCTGTGAAGTCAATCTGATTGATGACATATAACATAGTCAGATGTCACTCGGAAACACCATAGAATAATACTCCACTGATGTGCACCGGTGGCTGGTCAAGTTGACTATAGCGTACTAGCATATTCGCAGCTGCAGGCGTCTTATCAATGAGCTCGAGATAAGACGATAGATATGTCGTCCCTTGGAGGGGACTTTAAGATGGCGGTCCCGAGTTCATAGATGTTGAGCTCGTTAAAGAATCCTGCCTCTGAAACAACAGAGGATTCGGCAAAATTTCCGGTTGGGGGGAGTGTACTCGCCGGCGTCGGTGTTTAGCAATAAAAAAAAACTCCACTGTGACTTATATTCTGTGGAAAGACTTCATTTGTTTTATGTTTATGTGTGGCGCATTTGAGATGTTTGGGCGCAATAGTTATTCGGTTAACACTGACCTTTTGAGTTGAGTGAGTTTTTTAAATTATCATCATAGGGGATGAAGAACTCCAGTTAATGGGAAAGAAAATCAACAGGCGAATAATTTGAAAAATTATTAAAAAAAACAAAGAATTAATTATAATTATATATTGTTACATGCCATATTATCACTATTTATTTATTTTACCCATCTAATCTATACACATAACATGTATTCAATACGGCATCTAAAAATCCTGTTAAATTTCGTTTTCTACATATTACATATAAAAGGAACGGACCGAAAAGAACCTTTGGACCGAAAAAAAATTGTAGGAACCGAATCAAAATTATATTCTGAGAACCGTAACTGAATCGGAACCAAAATTTTCAATTTCCCTTGGACCCGAACCGGAACCGATATTTCATATGGGTCCCTGCTTGGCTGGCCATCAACTTGGATAGCAAGGTTAGCCAAGTTAGGTTAGGTTGTGTTATCTTCCACTCTATAAATGCAGTCAATAATTTACGGAATATTTAGAGCTGATCGAGGCACTCCGTCAATTTCCCCGACACCCTGTCAATTTCTTACGCAGAAGAAGGGAACACTAGAGAGGAGGCAGGTGCGTTACTAACAGGCAGGTGCGTTACTAACAATATCCTTTGTGAGAATCACCTATCTAATCCTTAGTTAATTAATACGAATTAAAGATGAGTGACTCGGGGGGGGGGAGAGACCCTCAGAAAAAAACCGATTTTAGAAAATGAAAATGTAGATTCAAATTCGGTAGATAGTACGGATGCAGAAGTGAATAGGATAATGAGTACCAATAAAACAATATATGGGGATAACGATATAATTAATATAGATAATAACCTTTAAAATAAAAAATATAAAAAAATTTAAAACAAACGGAAAAAGATAAGATAAAAACGGAGCTAGGGCACCTTTTTTGGTGGTCATAGAACCAACTGATGAATCTGAGAATAGTATGGATAGATTTAATGAATTAAAAATAGCAAAGGAGGTATTTGATTTGAAATGAAAGTATTAAAAGAAAGGGGAATAACAAAATAGGAGTTTTGTTCAATGATAGGGAAACAGCCAACAGGTTTGGGGATAATCAAAAGTTATTAGAAAAGGGATATAAAACATTTATACCTATTAATCAAGTAGTATGTAAAGGAATTATAAAATATGTAAATATAGTATTTTCCGAGAAAGAGATAAAGAAAATAATAACAAGTAATTTAAAAATAAGGGAGGTGAGAAGGTTGAATGGAAAAAAAAGATGCAAATGGAGATATCGTATTTGCACCTATGGGAACAATTTTGATAACGTTTGAAGGAGTCAAAATACCTAGGTCAATTGATTTATGCTATATGACGCATTTGGTTACTCCCTATGTCCCACCGGTGAACCAATGTTTTGAATGCTTATTATTTGGACATGTTAAAAAGTGGTTAAGGGGGAAAAATGCATCAGTTGTGGGGAACAGCACGAAACGCAGGAAGAGTATGAAATATGTAAAACAATTAAATGTTATCATTGTTTTAAAAAATAGGAAAAAAAAAGAGAAAGGGGTTTTATAATGTGAGTTTCTTGAGGAAGTTTAAATTTTCCTAAAGAGGAGAGGATTATATAGGGGGGGGGGAAGAAAATTTTCCTGAATTAAGAGTTAGAAATAAAGAAACACAGAACGTAATAAATATAGAGCAAAGAAAAGATGTATATAATCCAAATAATAAAAATAATTTAAAAAAAAGAACATTTAGCAATTTATTGAAAGAATCACAAACAAAGGAAAAAATAAAGAGTAGGAGGAGACAGAGGTATGATAAAATAGGGCATAATGAGTCCTTATTACAGCCAAATGGGAGAATGTATCAAAGTAATACAGGAGCGGGTATTAACAGGGAGCGAGGATATAACAGTAGTACATCTGAAGAACAAGAGGGATATAGAACAGTAAGACCCAAAATTGGAGAGCAAAGTTGCTCAAAAGATATTTGTGATGTAGAAATAAGATAAGGGACTTTTGTTCCAAGTTTGCTGACACTTCAAATGATATGAAAATCAAAATTATAGATATTTTTGAAACAATGATAGGTTTAGATATAATTAGGGACTACGACTCAACAGAGAGTGGTAGATTGAAGTTGACAGATTCAAAAATGTTACAATGGAACATTAGAAGTATCGAAAGTAATCGGGATAATTTGATCAAGTTAATAGAAGAACAAAAACCGGATGTTGTAATTATAAATGAGACTTGGTTGAGAAAAGATGTACATTTTAATATCAAATATTATAAGAATGTAAGGGAAGATAGAGAAGATGGATTTGGGGGAACAGCCACACATGTATAATATTAATATAGAGGAAAATTTATTGGATAAAAAATGACAAATAATCATTATTAAAATAAATGGAGTTGATATAATTAATATGTATAATCCGCCAAACAATTTATCACCAGTAGAGAAAATAGAAAAAATAATAGAGAAATTAAATGGAGAGATGGGAGACCTAAATGCTCACTATCCTATGTGGGGTAGTACGGGAGAAAATAGAAACGGAAAAAATATGAAAAATATTTTGGATAGTAAAAATTTAATTATAATGAATGATGGGACGCCAACAAGATTCAATACTCCCAATGAGAATCCAGGCATTCTAGATCTAACAATAGTCACTAGTGAATTAGGGTTAAAATGTAACTGGGAGGTAATGGAAGACTGTGGAAACAATGATCACTTTCTAACGATATGTAGGGTGAATAATACAGAAATAAAAATTATAAATAAGAATGAGAACAAAAGAATATATAGAAAGGCGGAATGGAATGTATATAACAATTATATTAACAATATTTCGGATAGGAATAATATACGAGCAGAAAATAAATTGCCAGATATACATATTGCAAAAGAAATAAAGAATGTCAATTTGTGATATAGATCCAGAAATTAGGCTAATAAGTAATAATGAAGATATAATAGAGTTTAATAGGGAGGAATTTGAAATGGTTTTACACAATGTAGGACAAAAAACAACACCTGAAATAGATCAA
>JAFIRS010005872.1:0-47460 GCA_018342105.1 Gonioctena quinquepunctata | reverse complement strand
ATGATTTCGGAAGATAATAGGCCATCATCTGTAGAGTTGATTGGCAGAAACTATCAACAAAATACTCGAAGACAAACCAAAACACAGTTATCAAGGATCACAATTTCAATCCCTTTTACCAGAAAACTTGAAGAAAGTTATACAGATGAAGCACTTTGAAATACAATTGTAAATATATGTCCAGAAAATTCAAGAATAAAGATATTATAGATGTATAGATGAATGAAAACAAAAATTTGATGTTTGTTTTTCCCCTTTTACATTGAGTTTCTTTCCTTCTTCCATTTCTTTATTTCTTCGACCCATTTCTTCTTCTTTAGCAGAAACAGAAATAAACATTACGAAATTATTCATCAACAATAATACAGCCGCTTTGTTTCTAAAAAATATCATGACATAATTTATGAACTATTTTTAAATCGCAGTACCTCAAACTGCTATACACCTATCTCCGTTTTCATTTTACGTTCATCTTGACTTTCATACATCATTCATACATTTTTGCAGTTACTTCCCATTATACTCATCATGAATACGAAAATAGAACCATACAAACAAACGTGTATTTTATAATTCGATTTCTACTAATTCTGTAAAGGCAGCTTCATTAGTTATGAGCAAAATTGTCTCGAAATTTATAAACTGTCCCTGATAATCAACCCGTGCTATTTGAGGATTTGATATTGATATTTCCAGGAATATTACTTGTGGACGGCAAATTTGGCAGGATCAACGAAGATTCATTCTCAAACAATTGAGAGAATTTGGATTTGGGACCAAAAATATGTCGACCCTTGTGGAAGGAGAAGCACAAGAGCTTGTGGACCATATTTCCAGATGATATTTTTCAACGTTTCTTCAGATTTCAACGTCCGAAAGTTGTTCACCGTCTCCATCTTGAATAGCTTGTGGAAAATGCTAGCAGGCGTGAGGTTACAGCGCCGAGATAGAAAATGAAAGAGCTACTTGAGATCCTTTGATGAGATGTTCAGGCCCCTTTCGATGGGGGGTTTTTACTTTCAGCCATTTTCCCATTTTGAAATACTTAGCTCCGGAAATGTCAGGATACAATTTGTACGTGAGATCACACCAACGATTCTGGGAGTTCCTGGACAAAGAATTGTCCCATCACAAAAACACAAAACCCCTCATGAACCCAGGGATGTCATGGACATGTATTTGAACATTATCCAGTGACTGAAGGTGAGGAGATAGTTTCAGTGAAGAACAGTTAGTTGCTACTTGTTTGGACCTATTTATGGGGGGATCAGAGACTAAAAGTAACACGCTCAGCTTCTGCTTCTCTACCTGATCCTGAATCCAAAATTCAAAGGAAAGCGCAGGATGAGATCGATGAAGTTGTGGGGAAACAGGGGGAATCCATGTTTAGATGACAGGCCCAAGGAGTGAATATTTATTTCTTGCATATTCTGTCATCTATGTAGCATTGAGGATCACCTGTATTTCGAAACCTATCAGAGGTGAATTCTTTGTTTTTTAAGAATTGAATGAATTGATTTTTAGTTTTTTTGATCCAATTATCTAGTTTAGAAGATTGTGATACTGATAAAGTATCATGGGTCTGCATTCTAGCCCTCCGTTTAAATAGACCTCATATCAAAATCTATAAAATACAGGGTGATTAAATACTTTGACAAACTTCCCGGGGGTGATCCTTACAATATTCTAATATGAATTGTTCAAATAAATATATGTCCCGGGAACGCTTCATTTCCAAGATACATGGGTTAAATTTTATTTTCGTTTTTTTCAATAACTTTGAAATACTGACCTTAATCCAAAAGAAAATTGGATTGAGAGGTTTTGAGGTTTGATTTGTAGGGGGGCCACCTACACGTCTTTTCATTTTGAAGATTCATAACTTTTGAGCGACTTCTAGTAGAGCGTACTTCTAAAGAAATCAATTTCCCCTATCATATCTTGAAATAGGAGTCATATTATTAGCTCTTCGCAAATTATAAAACATGTACGGGTAAATTGTGGGTAGAAAATTTATTCTAGTTTTTGTAGGGCCCACCATTCTATTTATTTTACTCGTTTGAAATATTATTTTGACGAGGGGGGCAAAATCTGATTTGTTCCAATAAAATTTGCAAGATATATCAACATTTTATTTCAAGAAATTTGAATATGTAGAATAGAATAAAAAAAGGGGAACCCCCAAATTGTATTCAAATAAATTGTTCAAAGTTTCCACCTTCGGCGAAGATAAGGCATTCAGCTAAGGAATTCCCGGCTAAACAAAATGGGGAACCCCATCATCATGACCACATGCGGATACGAAATTCTAATGGTACATTCTGAAGTAGTTCCGGCAATTCATTTTCTAAAGAGTCTATGTAAGTTGCGCCATTCAGTCGGATCGGAAGAAAGAAACGACCTATAGTAATTATCAATTATTGTCCCCATACATTTACAGAAAATTGATACTGATAATATTGTAACGTAAATAAACTTAACTTGGTTTAACTAATTTATTTAACACTTAATCTACAACTTAATTTATATTACTACGCCACTGTATAGCTCGATGGTATGGGCTCGTTCAGACTGTTTACTCCCTCTTGAGGGCGGTCTATTTATCTCCGATACAGCATTCTCGATGTTTCAATTTTCCAGTTGGCGAGGCATGTTCCAATTTTTTCCCAAATATTGACCGTTGATTACGCGGAAAAGCGCACTGGAGGGTTTCCCCCGAATATCCCCGGGGGATGATCTCATCCTGTCGATGGCAACACGTGAGGCGAAGGTCCGGCCTAGGTTCGCATTCCCCTTTTTAAAACATTTCGTCCCAAAATTTTCATCCTTGGGTGTGAGTATCTGCATGATTTATATCTGCACCGGGGAAGTTCGATGGAAGTAACCTCCACGGTCTTCATGATCGGCGGAAAAGGGTTCAGCAAACCAAAATTTTTTGACGCCGCTGGATCTGAATATCGCCCCCAGCATACTTTTATGATTTCCCCAGTCCAACCCATCAATACCACAGGACAATTTTGAATTGCTAGATCCACCAGATTCTGGTCCACCATAGTATCTCTTAGTTTGGTGAGACTCTTCCAGACATCTTCATAGGACGGTTTATCTTGGGAATGCCTCTTGGTAACTAGGTAGTAGATGTTTCTCTGGCCTTTCTTCAACTGTAGCACCCCACCAACTTCTGGATTCTGCTCCGCAGTGTTTGGAGTTGACCAAATTTTTGGAGAACACTACGGCGATGCCCCTGGACATTTGAAGATCTTCTGCCACACAGTGCGCTAGTGCGTAGTCAGCAGGCACCTCGAAAAGGTCTCGTGACTCCTCTCTAGTAACCCCATGTAGAACTTTCTGCCCGTTTGAATACAAGGACTAAACTTCTCGAACGTCATATCATCCTCCGGTGGCTTGAGGGTGCGAACTTGGTCATGGTTTCTACAGCGTAAGGGGCCAACCTGTTGAAATGGACGACCCTTGGTTTCCCTCGGGTGGCTTATGGATTTGGTACACAAGGTCGTTTATCCTTTTCACGATTTTTATACGGGCCTTCCCACGAGTTCCGCAACTTTGGTGATAGTCCACGACGACGTTTGGGGTTGTACAGCCAAACCAGATCATCGACCAAATCCTCCAGCGTCGGCCTTGATGTCATAGGTCTTCTTCATTTTATCGCTGGCACTCTGATGTTCAACCGGACTCGTTCGTGGATGTCGTCCATTCTCTGCCGAAGTTTGCTGACGTAGTCCTCTCCCGCAGTGCTCTTGTCCTGGCGGGATCCCAAACTTCAGGTCACAAGGCAGTCGCAGTTCTCGGCCCATTATAATACTAGCAGGAGTTTGACCGGTTGACTCGTGTACTGCGGATCGATAGGCCATCAGGAACAAATGAAGATACTGGTCCCAGTCTCTTTGATGGTCAGAGACAACCTTGGACAAGTGGCGGTTGATCGTCCTGTTCATCCGTTCCACCATTCCATCGGACTGCGGATGTAGGCCGTGGTTCTTGTCTTGCGGATGTTCAGCAGTAGACATATTTCTTGGAAAAGGTTGGATTCGAAATTTCTGCCTTGATCCGGAGTGCAGCCCATTGGAATACCGAATCGACATATCCATTCTTTCACCAAGACGTCGGCGACGGTGATGGCTTCCTGGTTGGGCAGGGCTTTCCGCCCCTTACTGAAGTAGTCCATTGCCACAAGGATGTATTTATTCCCGTGGTCGGATACGGGAAACGGGCCGGCGATGTCAATGGCGATTCTCTCGAACGGGCTGCCTACGTTGTACTGACGCATCGGGGCCTTGGGTCGTATTCGAGGTCCGTTGCTGCAGCGCATACAGCGGCACTTTCTGCACCAGTCCTGACGTCAGCTTGACAATTGGTCCAGTAAAACCGTTGCCTCACTTTCTGCAGGGTCTTCGTCACTCCCAGATGTCCTCCAGCGACTCCATCATGGATTTCCCGCAGCATTCTTCTTCTGTTCCTGGGAACAATTATTTGGCGTCTGTCTTCCCCACCAATATCGGCCTCCAACACACGTTTCAGGATCCCATTGTCCAGAATAAGAGAGTTCCATTGTGCCCAATTTGGACTTAACAGCCGGCGAGTAACCTGCGACTTCCTGCCATGATGGTCTTCGATTGCCCTTTTTTCCAGCTGACGACTAAGCCAAGGTCGGGGTCTCTTTTTGGTCTTTCTGGATCTTTGCTGTCATTCCAGTTGTCATCTATTGCCGCGGTTCTACAAAGTGTTGCTTCTTTCTTCTGCTGTCGGCAATGTGAGCAATCATCTGGACATGGTCTTCGCGACAAGGCATCTGCATTCTTATGGCTAGTTCCCGGCTGATGTTCGATCTCGAAATCGAATTCTTGGAGTCTCTCGATCCAACGTGCTACTTGACCCCAGGATTTTTGAACTGTAAGAGCCATTTGAGAGCTGCATGGTCAGTTCTCAACAGGAATCTTCTTCCATACGGCTTGTAAAGTTCCCCACAACAGCCAACAGCCTGCCTGGTGACACAGAATTGCGCTCTGGTTTGCTAAGGTCTTGCTGAAATAACAATGACCTTCTCCTGTCCCTCCTGGATCTGAGATAGGAACGGCTCCAAGTCCACGTTGCTGGCGTCCGTATCCAAAATGAATTTCCCTTTGGGTAGGGGATAGCTCAGTATAGGTGCGTTGATCAAAGCCCTTTCAGCTTCCTGAATGAGTCTTGACATTCTTCGACCACTGGAACTTTGTTTGGCCTTCCGTGAGCTTGGTCAGTGGTTTAGCGATGTTTGCGAATCCCAGCACATATCGGCGATAGTATGTGCATAAAACCAAGGAAACTTCGAAGTTGGTGAATGTTTTTTGGGATGGGCCAATCCTTAACAGCTTTGATCTTCTTGGTCATCCACTGCTACTCCTTCCCCAGAGACAACGTGGCCGAGGTATCGTACTTCTTTTTGGAACAGATGGCATTTCTTAGGGCTCAGCTTCAATCCGGAGTTCCTCAGTCGCAGGAATACTTCCTCCAAGTTTTTCACATGGTCTCAAACGATCTGCCGACCACAATTATGTCGTCGAGATACACTAGACACGTGTTCCAGAGAGTCCCTTCAGTACTGTTTCCATCAATCTTTCGAATGTGGCGGGAGCATTACAGAGCCCGAATGGCATAACGGTGAACTGCCACAATCCTGACCGATGGTAAAGCAGTCTTTTCTCGATCTTCCTGAGCCAGTTCTACTTGCCAATATCCACTCTTCAGATCAAGGGTCGAGAAAATCGTGGAACCAGCCAACGTGTCTAGGGTGTCATCTATTCTCGGGAGAGGGTAACTGTCCTTCTTCGTGACATTATTAAGTTGGCGATAGTCTACACAAAAGCGCGTCGATCCATCCTTTTCTTCACCAGTACGACTGGAAGGACCAGGGACTGTCAGATGGTTCGATAACTCCTTCTTTTCCCATATCGCTGACTATTTTGTCAGCCTCTTCCTTCTTGGCAAGAGGAAGTCTTCTTGCTGATTGCCGGATCGGTCGGGCACCCCCAGTATCAATCTTGTGCTGGACCACATTAGTTCGACCCCCTTTTCCTTGTCCGGTGTCGAAGATGTCTTGGTATTTTTTGACTAAATCTCTTAGTTTGGGCTGTTGAGCTGGTTTTATGTCTTTGGAAGAGATGGCAACTAATTTTTCTAGTTCTGTGGGCAAGTTGTTGGGTTGGCTAATCGTACCTCGTACGCCCCGGATCACAGATGAAACTGACGAGCAGTGCCCTAAAATTGTTCCTTTCTTTAAGGTCACTGGAAAGTAATTGACATTCATGACCCTTACCGGTACAAATTTTTCAGCACGTAACAGGGTTTTCCCTAGGGCAACCCCTCGTCCAATTTTCTCATCATGAAGTTTGGGCTCGAACATCATCACGTCTCCACTGCTCGCACTCCCGTCCAGGCGAGCCTCCAGGATGGTTTCAGCCCTCTCAGGTACGCTTACATCTTCAGCCAACAGCACACGGATCAACTCTTCACTTCTCCCATGAAGTACCAGCTCTTCTCCGTTGACACGTAGGACGCCGTCTTTGAAATCCAATTCAAACCCTCTGGAATTCATGATGTCCATTCCGATGATTGCATCGTCTTCGATGTCCGCTACGAGTGCCTGATGTTTCACTTTAGTGCTGCCCAAAAATTATTTCAATCGGTAGCTCGCCATATACAGTAGCTGGCTCCCCTGTTGCTGTGCGTAGCTTCCAAGTTGTCGGTTCAATTCGTTCCGGTGTTCTGGCAAAGGAAGGTCCGAGAATTGTCCTAGTCGCACCTGTATCTAGCAGCATGGTGCAAGGCTCGTTATTGATGAGACCGTCTACGAAAACACCTCTGTTCTGTCGTTGCAGGATAGCGACATATGCGTTGTTAACCAGGGCTTGCTGGACACAGGCCGACGATTGCCCCTTCTCGTCGACCTTCTTTAGTTTTCCTGCATCGGAGTCGTGTTTTCGAATGTTGGACATTTGCTACGCACATGTCCAATTTTGCCACAATTCCAGCATCTTATCTGTCTTTTCTCAGGGAACACTTCCTTAATCACTTTCCTTATGGCAGCTTCCAAATTAGCAGGCTCCTGTGAGTCTTCCTCAATCATTCGGACTTTACTCTGGCTTTTGCAAGATTGTTTCGCTGCCTCGAATTCCAAAGCGCGTGCCAGTGCGTCTACGAGATGTGTTGGACGGGCTAGTGTCAACGCTTGTCTGGTTTCCTGGTCACGGAGTCCATCCAGGAATGCTTGAACCGCTAGTCGCTCCATTACATTTTCTGGTGTGGCTGGATATGCGAGACGAACCAAGCGTGCAATGTCAGCTTCGAATTCTTGTAAGGATTCGCCCGAATTCTGGCAGCGATTTTTCAGTTGGGAGTGGTATACGTGTTCCAAATGGGCCTGGCCATATCGTAATTCTAGATGTTTAATCAGCTGATCATAGTCCTCCTGTTCTTGGGCGGTAAGAGTTTGTAGAATATTCGTCGCTTCTCCACGTAATGCAAGTGTTAGTGCTATAGCTCTTTCCCCTGCATTCCATCCATTTGCTTTGGCCGCTGCTTCAAACTGTCGGCGGTAATTTTCCCATGGAGTTTTTCCGTCGAATTGAGGCGGCTTCATGGAAAGCTTCCCTATTTCAGAAATGACCTTGACATCTTGTATACCCTCTTGAACTTTATCCAAGTTCAAACTCAAGTCCAGCATTGCATTTTTGTTAACCATCTCTGTGGAGGGCGCACTATCAATTCGTTTTTCCAGCTTACTGATCGTTTCCTTCATCTTGTCCATCTCTGCCTCGACGGTTCCTATTCTTTTTTCTAGACGATTCGCCACACCACAGAGTTCTTTTTTTAAGTCTTCTGTGTTTTCTAGGAGCTTATCTTCCAGGCTTCTTGAATTTTGTTGCAGCTCTTCTTTCAAGGATTCTATTATCGGACTCAAATCACCTCCGGGAACTTCGAATAAAAATGTTTCGGGGTCCTCACCTTCTTGTTTAAGTCCTTCTGCAAGTCTTTCCTGGAGTACTTGCTTTTTACCCGTTGTTTCCAGTTCCCTTTCCTCCAATTCCTGTTTCAATTCCGCTACCTTCAAATCCGCAAGGCGCACTTTTCTTGAACACATTTTGTCTTTGACGAGGTATCAGTCAGTTTTACACGAAAAGTTAATCAGTTTGTTAAAAATTCACTTCGCGAATTCTTTTCCCGGGCCACCAGTCTATTGTCTGTTTCACGCGAAGAGTGTATCAGTTTATATTCCCGCACAATTTCCACTTCGCGAAAACCGGGCCACTGTCTATTTTCTGTTTCACGCGAACAGTGTATCAGTTTATATTCCCACGCACAATTGTCCACTTCGCGAAAACCGGGCCACTGTCTATTTTGGGCGTACAAAAAGGTCTATCAATTTATTTTTCTGACTATCCACTCCACGATCACTTGTTTATTTTCAAAATCTCACTTCCGACACCAATTGTAACGTAAATAAACTTAACTTGGTTTTACTAATTTATTTATCACTTAAATATACAACTTAATTTATATTACTACACTCTATAGCTCGATCGTATAGGCTCGTTCAGACTGTCCGTGAGACTTGAGGGCGGTCTATTTATCTCCGATACAGCATTCTCGATGTTTCGAATTCTTCCAGTTGGCGACGGCATGTTCCAATTGTTTCCAATATTGACCGTTGCATTACGCGGAAAAGCGCACTGGATGGTTCTCGAATATCTCCGGGGATGATCTCATCGCTGTCGATGGCAACACGTGAGGCGACAGGTCCGGCCTAGGTTCGTTACAATATCTTTCACTAACTGCGTGCGGATTTTCCAGAGCCCAAACATGGTTGTTATGAAAATTTGTGATAGCATTTCGGAAGAAGTTTGCCTCGTCCGTGAATCTTAAAAATTGATGATTTCCAGCCAATTTTCTCAAAAACCATTGACACATAGTAATGCGTTGGGGAAAGTCTCGTGGCAAAAAAGCTTGTACCCTTCGAATATGGTTTGGATGAAATTGTTGATCGTGGATAATTCTCCAAACTGTGGACTGAGTAGAATTGAGAGCTTCAGCAATTATTCTTGTACTTGTTTCTGGATTCTCCTCGAGAGCGTTCAAAACAGCTTCTTCCAATTCTGGGGTTTGGACTGCTCGTGGTCTTCCAATAATATCAGCTGCCCTCTTGTAGCTACCTGTTTCTGCCAAACGGAGGTGGAGACTGGTAAATGTTTAAGCTGAAGGCAGTACTCTAGAAAATCGCTCCTGGTAAATACGTCTTGCTTTGCGCGCATTGCCATCCGCAAGGCGATAAACGAAATACATATCGGCTAAATGAGCATTATTGCTTAAATAATCCATTTTTTCAAAATTAGTGTTTTAAAACTCCAACAAAACTATTGAAAAGGGAAACATTCTCAATTGAATATTGATAAAAAGATTTTTCTACTACTACTACTACTTCCCCGGCTAAAGCCACGCTGGACATTGAACTTCATCTGATAGATATTCTGAAAAAGCCCTAACTCAAAAGAAAAAATCTGAAATTGAAAATTTGCATTTTTATTCAGATAGTTATTTGATTTTCTATTCCAGTCTTAATTAAGAACTCATAAAGATGAATGAGGCAAAGAAGAATGTTTTCCAAAAGACAGTACTCAGCAGAAATCATTCGTAACATTGACGCAGGAGAGACATCGCATTCACTAGGTCTTCAATACATTTATGTCGACGAAAATCTATTTCACGCTTCCACGATCATCAGGAAAACCGGAAGAAATGGGAAACACATTTTCAAGAAGCAATCTCACTTTGCAAAGATGGAAAAAGTTAGAATCATTTCTTTTGGAGAGACACTTTGAAATTAGTGTTTTCTGACATTAAAACCTGTCATGGGGTATGATAGATTGATTTGTTGAAAATATAAACAGAATGTTCATAAAATCAGATGTGGAATCATCTGCGACTGAAAGATAAACTTCAGTCACTATCTCCCATCGTCAAGATAACCTCTTGTGGGTTATTCATGTTGAAAAGGAAAACATTCTCAATTGAATATTGATAAAAAGATTTTTCTGTGAATTGAAAAATCCACGATTTTATGAACATCCTGTTTATATTTTCAACAAATCTACGAAAACTACTTACCTAAAGTCAAATTCATTTCTAAGCATTCTTGTGAAAAATGCAAAATAATGGTAATAACTCCAACACGCATCGATGATTAAATAATCGACTTAAAATTTTCTAGTCCAAATATCTAGAAAACGGTAACAGGGATAGCTTTTTTACGTAGATATATTAGAGGAATTGATTCTTCTACTAAAAAATGTGCTATAAGTACGCTCAAAAAAGTTATGAATCTTCAAAAAAGAAAAAGATGTGTAGGTGGCGCCCCCTACGAGGGAGAGCAACAATAACATCAGGTTCGAATTAGACACCTCAAAAAACCTCTCAATACCAATTTTATTTTAATTGGCGTCAGTATTTCTGAAGTTATAAAAAAAACAAAAAACTTCAACAACCTGTATCTTGGAAACGAAGCGTTTCCAGACATATATTCATTTGGACAATTCACATTAGAATATTTTGAGGAATCACCTCCTGAAGTTTGTCAAAGTACTTTTGAATCACCCTGTATACATATAAAATCACATTTCAGAGTTTTTGAAAATTCAACCCTAGGAGAGCAAAATGGGGGTTAACAGTTTGTATAGGTTGCGTAAGTATTTGAGTTAGGCCATAAACATTGATATCTGAGGTCTCTGCTATGAGTAGAAGAATACGATTTGGAAATTCAACTTCCAAGGGGATGAAATGGGGGGTGAAAGTTTGTATAGGGGTTCCGTTGGTTTTGAAAAAGGAGTCACATAAGTTGGCTCTTTGCAAATTGAGAAACACGTACGGGTAAATTGTGGGTAGAAAATTTGTTTGGAGTACCCTTAGTTTTCAAGTAAGCATTACAAAAATTGGTATTTGAGGTCTTTGTTACAAATATAGAAATATATTTTTCAGTATTCTCGTAAATTCCAACTCTACAGGGGTGAAATGGGGGGTGAAAGTTTGTGTAAGGGTTCCGTTAATTTTTGAGCTGGGTCATAAACGTTAGTATTTGGTGTCTTTGTTAGAAATTAAGAAATTAGTGTTTCAGTGTTTCTAGGAATTCAACCTCTAAATGGGTAAAAACAATGGGGATGCAAGTTTGTTTCAAGGGTTCCGTTAGTTTTCAAGTTGGGGTCATAAGAATTGGTATTCTGCAATGAGAGACAGACATTGAATGACATCCGATGGATAAACTTGCGAAGTTCTACAAGGTACTTGCAAATGTTTGTTGCGAAATGGATGAATATTAACTACTTCACTCAGGCTGGGAGTATTTGCCCCTCATCAATACAGGGTAGGTCAAGCAGACAATGATCAATGACTGAACTGAACTGAAACGATTGAAATCCGTCCACCTCATAACATTCGCTGGAATTGAATAAGTGGAATTCCAGTCGGTAATGTTCTAGTTGCTCTAGTTGCGTCGAGATGGCGCTAGCTAAAGATATTGTCCATTCCGCTAATTCAATCCCAGCGGATGCTATGGAGTGGATAGATTTCAATCGTTTCAGTCAGGTACCGCAGACATTATTCATTGACTGCTTGATCTATCCTGTACTGGTGAGGGGCAAATACCCCCAAACTGGTCTACAGGTGGTCAGCCTGAGTGAAGTGGTTAATATTAATCCATTTCGCAACAAACATTTGCAAAGTACCTTGAGGGACTTTGCACGTTTATCCATAGGATGTCACTCAACGTCCGTCGAGACATTAGCCAGGGAAGTAGTTGTTTTTTTTTATGGATACTCGACGAACATACACCTATTGTATAGGTATTTGTAGTCGGCAGTATTGAGGAATAAGACGTTTTAAATTTCTGATGATTCATTACAAATGAAGTATTTTTTGGGAATTCAACCCCTAGAGTGGTGACATGGTGGGTTGAATGGGATTGGAAATTTGTATAGAGGTTCCGTTAGTTTTTGAGTTGGGGTCATAAAAATAAGTATTCGAGGTTACAAATGAAGGAACACCAAGTTTCAGTGTGGAAATTCGATCCCTAAAGGTATGCAATAGACGAAATTTTTTATGGGGTGTTAGTTTCTTTAGTTAGGGTCATGAAAATTGGAGTTTTGGCTCTCGGTTCAGCCTCATTTGAAAATTCCGTACGTAAAGCAGTGAAAAGGAGTCAGTGAATTTGTAATAGTTGTCACAAAGCATTACTTTCGCTGCCAAATCAATTATGCCATCCATACGCGATAACGGGATAACGGTATAACGAGATAAGGAGATAACGGTATAACCGGAGACGGGACAACTAAATAATGGGATAACGAGAAACGGGAATCGGGAAATGGGAAATGGTAAACGGAAAACGGAAAACGGGAAACGGGAAACGGGAAACGGGAAACGGGAAACGAAAAACGAAATAATGGGAAATGGGCAAAGCCACAGACATAAGCTAGATGGAACAACACAAAGAAAAACAGGAAAAATACAAATTCTATGCAGACGAACTCGCGGGTATAGTTATTCTAATCCCAATTGGAACGGCAAAAAAAATAAGAGCACTACGAGGAGTGTTCATATGCAAATGGGAAATTTATATACTACCAGTGTTTTTACCTTCGAAGCGTTCCTGGTACAATCATAAAAAAGTTCTGTCGTGTGGAAGAGAATTCCTTCCCGAAACTTTTTATGTCGGTCCAATTGGGATTAGAAATAATATACCAGCTAGTTGTTGTATATAATGGATATTTTTTCATTTTTATTTTTGTCGGAAATATTATCATCCGAAAAGATATGAATAGATTTTTCTGAGTTGGTCGATATCAGTCCTTTTATTCGTACTTTTTTCAACATTTCCAAAACTAGCCTTTCGATTCTGTGAAAAAAATGCCATTCTTTATAATTCATTTTATGATCCGATACTTCAAAAACATGATTTCGGAGTGGTTCTTTATTCGACCTTTATCATTTTACATGCTTTATATTAGCTTCACTTGTATGTTTGTAACCGTATGTTTGTTTGTAACCGACTTCTTTGGGCGCGATTTTGACCCACTTCCAGTCGTACGAATGATTTGAAATTTGGCAGGTTCACATAATTCCGGTGACAATGCATTGAGAAATTTTTGTTTGAAAAAAAATGGCGGTTCCAAAATGGCGTACGAGTTTTGTGATTATGGTCCGATTCGCTTCAAAATTGATATCTGAGGGTTTTCGTGGTCAGAGATTATGATTTTTTTTGTTAAAACTGAAAAATTCAGGATGGCGGATCCAAAATGGTAGACGTGTTTTGTGATTATGGTCCGATTCTATTCAAAATTGGTATGTGGGGGTTTTTGGGGTCCAATATTATGATTCTTCTGTAAAAATTGAAAAATTCTAGATGGCGGCTCCAAAATGGCGGACGAGTTTTGTGATTATGGTCCAATTCTATTCAAAATTGGTATGTGGGGGTTTTTGGGGTCGGAGATAATGATTATTCTGTCAAAATTGAAGGATTCAAGATGGCGGCTCTAAAATGGCGGACGAGTTCTGTGATTATGGTCCGATTCCATTCAAAATTGGAGAATGATAGTTAAAAAAATTAAATATTAATAATAATAGTTGGAAAAACTAAAAAACACCCTTCGATAGAAAAAAAAACTAAAAAGTTGAAAATAAATCATAGTTTAAAAACTAAAGAACACGCTTCAATAGAAAACTAAACTAAAAAGTAGAAAATAATTTTAAATGAGTTTGAAATAAGAATGCAGTGATTAACAACAAATTCATTTCATCGTAAAAAAGGGTGGGGTGCTTTTTAAGATATTTTCATAATGATTCTACTTTTACCAATATCTGTCCATGAAATATTAACAACAATTGACATCTAGCACCCCACGCTTTTTAACGATGAAATAAATGTATTGTTAATCACTGTATTCTTATTTTAAACTCATTTAAAATTATTTTCTACTTTTTAGTTTAGTTTTCTATCAAAGCGTGTTCTTTAGTTTTCAAACTATCATTTATATATATCAAAAAGTACATGGTACACTGTGAACAGTGCTATATTTCATCATCGGATTTTCTTTTCCTTTAAATTTTGTAGAAATTCTATTCATTGGGGGCAAATTCTTTGGGCTAATTTTTATATAGGGTTTTCGTTTCAATACACTAATAATTTTTCAAAATAAAGAACGAATGGAATTGACGTGAAAATCAAGAGGTTACTTGAATTTGTTTCACTGTTTATAATTGAATTGACTGATCCACTTTGAATAGTATTGAAATGAGTTATCTCTTAATATTTCATATAATTTTCTTATGTTTGTGTCTGAGAGTGAAGGATAAAAAGTTTAATAAATTCTATTTTTCATTCCCAAATTGAAATTAACATATGTTTTATGAAGTTGATTGGAAAAATTATTGATATATCAAATGGTTTAATGTATTCTCAGTGCCCTGTAATAATCGGTTAATATGTGTTGAGAATGGTAAAAATGGAGTAAAGGAAATATGCCATATGTATTAGAACATGTAAACTGAAATTAAAACAACGAAACATCCACCATAGTTTGATGCAATTATATCGCGTCACAGTTGGAAAAACTTATATCGCGTCACAGTTGGAAAAAGTCTCATATTTATTGAAATTCAGAACGTTGGTAAGAAAATGTCAGTTTTTCTTCGATAGAAGTGGTCCAAGTGTCAACGCACCTTCTAAAAAAATGTGATATTTCCCTATTAGACAACCATAACTTATTTTGCGAATATTTACAAAACGGCACCAAATTCAAACATTTGCTGTGTCTCAGGGAGATTCTAATATTTTATAACTTTCGGAAAAAAGTCTGAAATTAAAATGTTTCACGGAAAAATAAACGATTGAAATTTTTGAGGTTGTTCTTTGTGTCAATCCTTGAAAGTGCTTCCCAGTATAACTGGAATATCAATTTCCAAGGATATTTGTCTGAGATTATTTCTGTGTTTTTCAGCATGCCTTACGTAGAATGCATAGTGATGGAATCCTTACGAATGTTCGGCGGACGAGCTCTAACAGTTCCCCATAGGGCACTGAGGGACACCCAGTTATTAGGATATACAATACCAAAGGTAAGGAGATTCGGAAGATATCAACAATTTTCCACAATAAAACTGAGACAACCTACAGGGTGACCCAGGGATGCGGGCAAACTCCATAACGTTTTTTTTCTATACAAGCTATCGACTTGATTTTTTTTAAACGATAGGTCTTATCTGGATCTTTTCACATGTAATACTCTATATTTTTTTGGATCATTGCATGTCCCTTTTTGTCGATATAGGGTTTGTGGAGTATACTTCGTGAAGTTTGCGAGATTTGTTGCAAAATAAGAAATGTTGATGTTTAAAAAAAAAGGGTTTGAGTAGGCCGCTGTCGTAAAATTTGACACGTTCGTGTACTTTCAATACTTATACACGTCTAATTGTCAATAATGAATTCCACTCGCGGATAATTAGTGAATATGGTCTACTGTATTGACCAAAGTAACATAAATATTCCATTAGCAAGCAGAATCTACCATCAAAAATATTCAGAAATAAGATGTCCACGGGCATCTTCATTCCAAAAGTTGAAAGATCGGTTTGAATTCACTGATAGTGTTTTATACCAAAAGGAAAATTGTTGGTGGTCGGATCAATGAGAAAAATGAGTTGAAAGTTTTATTGATGCTATTGGGAATTCAAAATAACGGATACTCTCCCTGGTGTTGGTTTCTGAAACTATACATACGTACATGGTTTACTTTCAGAAGCATTAATGTTAATATTATTTCAGCTATTGTATACCTGAAACTTGACGAATCTCTTGTTGATTGATTTGTTGAAAATATAAACAGTATATTCATAAAATCAGATGTGGAATTCACAGAAAAATCTTTCCATCAATATTCAATTGAGAATGTTTCCCTTTTTGATATTTAATGAAATTCTTGTTTACCTAGTGAATCTCCTGTTGACTATTGTACGTCCTCGAGTGAAAAAATGAGCGATTCAAGTTCCAATCATTATTGTTGTGTACCTCAATGTCACTCTTGGCAAAACAATACCGTTGTACTGGAATGAGTTTTCATCATTTTCTGTGAGGAAATGAACGTAACGTTCTGGTGCAGACTGATCTAGGATTGAGCGAGTCTATAGACAGACGATGGGCTCTTGAAGAAGAATAGAGTCCCTTCCCAAAATCTTCCTCTATCGTCTGTGGCCACTAAAAAAAGTGAGGAAGAACCTTCAAAGAGAGTTGAGAGGAAAGAAAATAGAGTTGAGAAGAAAAAGAAGGGATATTATTCAACATACCGAAATAATTCATTCAGTATGGAAAAAGAGTGACAATATATGTAGGTCTAGGTGATAACGATACATTGTTTACTTTTCGAAACATTCATGTTTATATGATTTTAGCCATTATACACTTAATACTTGTCGAATCTCTTGTGATTGTTTACATTTAATGAAATTCTGGTTTACCTCGTGAATATTCTGTTGACTATTGTTCGTCCTCGTGTGAAAAAATGAGTGATTCTAGTTCAAATCATTACTTTTGTGTACCTCAATGTGACTCTTAGGCAAAACGATCCCGTTGTTTTGGAATAAGTTTTTATCATTTTCCGTGAGAAAATGAATGTAACGTACTGGTGAAGACTAATCTAGGATTGAGTGAGTATATAGACAGACGACGAGCTCTTGGGATCTTGAAGAAGAATACAGTTCCTTCCTAAAATCTTCCTGTATCGTGTTTGGCCAAGAAAAAAAGTGAAAAAGAGAACCTTCGAAGAGATTGATTTGTTGAAAATATAAACAGGATGTTCATAAAATCAGATGTGGAATCATCTGCGACTGAAAGATAAACTTTAGTCACTATCTTCCATCGTCAAGATAACCTCTTGTGGGGTATTCATGTTGAAAAGGGAAACATTCTCAATTGAATATTGATAGAAAGATTTTTCTGTGAATTGAAAAATCCACGATTAAATGAGTTATTTTAGAATCTAATCAGAAAACAACTACTTCCCCGGGGAAGTAGTTGTTTTCTGTTAGACATTCACAAAAAATAACTTCATTTTAATCGTGGATTTTTCAATTCACAGAAAAATCTTTCTATCAATATTCAATTGAGAATGTTTCCCTTTTCAACTTCGAAGAGAGTTGAGAATAACATTTTTATTTTCAATTCGAACATTCACAAATAATATGTAACATTTCTTCAAAATAATTCATAACAATAATTCCCGATGACTTCACTAAGCTGTACAGGAAAGGGAAACATTCTCAATTGCATATTGAATAGAAAGATTTTTCTGTGAATTGGAAAATCCACGATTTTTTTTGCAAGCAAATTAGAACATACTTTGTCACCTTCAATGTGAGTTTTCGCAAATGATATCGTCTTAAGATTCAAATTCACTACTTCACTAGAGTCTTGAAAAAAATAACACTACACAAAAAAACTGGAAAATAATATCAAATGTAAATCTTTTGAGAAAAACTCCAAACACAAGTGTATAACCTCTGAGAAAACAGACAAACAATGTACGTATGTCTGGTTTGAATTTTCGCCACTCTGGCGCTGGCAACTAATTCTGAATTCCCAATCGGAAAACCCTTAGTTAAGCACTTGGGAAATAGCAGTGGAAAGGGATATTTCACAAAGTAGTGTGAGCAGAATAATATTGAAATAAACTTATCATCTGAAAATAAATCAAAAATTGTATGGTAATTATTTTGCAAATATAGTTGCGATTTGTATTCAAATGATTGGCACGATTGACGAAGATTATAATACTTCAACAACATTTTGTTTTCTGATGAAGTGACGTTAAACAACAACGGGTCGGTCAGCAGACATAATATGCATTATCTGATGAAATCACATATTTACCAATACGTCAGTTTTTTCAAATGTCTCGCCCTCTCCTTAATGCCCAATATCGCCCACAATTCACCTATTTAAAGGAAATCCAACGTTATAATCGAATACTCAATCTGTTAGTTACAAGCTGATAAAATGACTCATCGTTGACTCATCAATGATAAAATGTAATGATTTCCGAAAGACATCATGCAGAATTCAATCAATGATTTTCTGGATAAAATGTATCAAAGTTCAAGAACCCTCCACGGATATGGGACTTCCAGCGATTCCACAATATCCTCTGTCTCACATTCAAATCAACATACAATTGAACCACCAAAATTTCGACAATAAAATGATGAGCCACGAATAAATACCTACAAGACCTTATTACGTTTGTTTCGAATTGGCTCTTTTAGTGGACTGTATATTTTTTAGAAGTTGAGAGTTACCGTTGATGGATTTATTTCCTGATATTCAACGATTGGGAGAATTTCCTTTGTCGATTAACGAGGATGCACCAGCTGGTCAGCGATATCTGCATTAGATCAAAAGTGGTTATATAGCACTCACTGAGTATGAGCACAGTTTATAGCTAAAGAAACTGTGGTATGAGTATTTGTTTAGGACCGAATATATCGAAGTGAACGTTGGCAATAGGTTCTTGTCACCTTATCCCGAATATGCGCGAGATGCGCGAGCAACTCGTCCTTCATGAAAATGGAAAACACAGCCAAGGCACAGTTTATAGCTGAAGAATCAGTTCGCTCACTTGGCGTCGGCACTTTGATCTTTATGTTCCCGTTTGTACACTGCGCAACTCTGATTTGTATCCTTCGCGCATACCGCGTGTTACTGTGTTACTAATACGGACATTTTTCGGATACTTCGAAGAGCGATAACCGCGTACAGTCTTCTGCGCATCCTGAATTGTTTTCCTGGAGTGGATGTTACCGTGGAACATGTATTTGGGACACGTGAGCGAACTGATTCTTTAGCTATAAACTGTGGCTAAGGTCGCGCACTTTGAGAGTGACAAATAGGGGAGGGGTATACTGTATACCCAGACAAACACAATAAATAATAATGTTGGGGTGAGTGTGCTCACTGGCGCGCGGCGCCGGTGTTGAGCCCTGGTGGCAGAAATATAAATTATTATAAAAATAATAAAGTAATCCTGGGTGTCAACGAATCTATTAGACAAGACATAACTTCTAGAATATCAGGTGTATCGAAATAAGATTTGGTATAGAAAAATGGTATGTGAAGAGGAGAATTTTCGCATATTTTTCACTCTCCGGTCACTTCCGGTTTCACCGAAAATGACTCCGGTTTAGAATTTTCAAATAGAACACCCTGTATATTGTAACATTTTTGGATTTCTGAGACAATTCCGGATCAGATTGTGACATTCCAAAAAGTTTTTACACCCACTTAATTTTTTTTAAATCACTTCTAATATTGCATCTAGGTGGCCATGATCGGACGTAAACTAATCTGAGGACCTCAGGTGTTGTCAAAAAATTACAATCGCAAAGTTTTGGTGACTACTATGACAGGTAGGAATAAGACAAGTTGGCAAAATTACAATTTCGTGTCTAACTATTTTTCAAATGGCGACCATTTTTTGACAAGCTCTTTTTGAAAAATGGATTTTTTGACGAATCTAATTATACTTATTCATTTGCGATGGGATTAAAAATAAGAACATAAATTAAATTGAATACTAGATAATAATTTATTTACTTTTGTCAAGTGTGCCATTGATAATAATTCATTTACATTCCTCCTTGTTCAAGACACATTTCAGCTCGTTCAATTGTTTCTCTCAACACATTTCGTAACATTTAAGGCGTTATACGTCTTAATGCCCGTAGAATTATTTCATCTAAGATTTCAAGATTAGCTGATGCTGTTTCATAGTAAACCTTTTCTTCAACATATCTTCAAATGGAGGGACCAAGCACAGTGAGATCCGGTGAGCGAGCAGGACACCGTACTGACCATTGCTTGCAATAACTTGATTATTAAAATGCTCTATTAAGTAATTAAGAACTTCTCTGGTATAATGAGGGAGTACTTCATCTTGTTGGAAGTAAATTCGCCGTAAAACTGCTAAAGGTAGATTATTAGGATGATCCTCGATTAAATTTTGAAGGAAACCTAGGTACCATGCCTAGGTCCATGTTGACTGACGATATCAGCCCAGACATTGACGCCAAACCTTTCTTGAGAATTGCCCTCTCTCTTTGCTTGTTGATTTTGTTGAGCCCATTACCGAGTATTTCGCTTATTGAATATACCATCTTTTTTGAATCGTGATTCGTCGGAAAATAGAATAAAGTTAATAACATTTGGGTTAACTCTATTATTTTGGGGCAGTCAATCACAAAACAGTACCCGTCTATCGCCATTTTCAGCATACAAATGTTGATGTAACTGATATTCAAATTCCCGATATCCCTGCTTTTTCAGTATTTTTCTTGCTGATTCGTGACTTATCTGCATATCTTGACAAATTTTTCTTAAAGAAACCGTTTTATGAACCTCAACCATAGCAAAAACGTTATTCTCAGTCTCTTCATTTATGATAAATCTCTGTTCCGCCTCTCGATTTCCTTCTTGCCCAAAATGATTCTCAACATACGGAAAATACTGATGGGCTGGATGTTGCCGATTGGGCAGCAGCATTCCTTGAATTTCTATGACATTCTCCAAATATCAACAACATATCCACTTTTTCACTTCGAGTATACATTATTTTGAAGAAAAATTAAACTGAAATTTAACGAAAATCAAGAAACATTTACTGTCTGCTCAGAAAGCTTATGTCACTGTCATTACCCAAGGGAGTGTTTCATTTTTAACCGACGAAACCAAAAAGGAGGAGGTTCTCTAGTCGACCCGTATATTTTATTTTTTTCCATCATATTTTTTTATGTATGATCACGCATAACTTTTTACTGAGGCGTCCGATTCCGATCATTCTTTTTTCAGTGGATAGGGTGTACTTCGAACGTGGTCCCATTCGAATTTAAAAGATGATTCTTTCTTTAATAGAAAGGGTATACCTTATGTTTGGATTTCAAATGAAATTTTCCACCCTCACGGGTGGAAAAATAGGGGATAACTGATTTTTGACTTGTGAATATTGGCACACACATACGTAGTTGACAATGACAGATCGCTACTGACATTATTTTTGTTCCACTTCCGTCAAAATCATATCCTATGAGAGGATGGAATGATATACAGAGTAATGAAATAAACTAACCAGAACAACAAAAATAATTTAAATTACAACAAATAGTAAAAGTAGATAATCATATTATTTAACTGGTAATAGTTGAAGTAAGGTGGGTAAGTAAGTATTTTGGAAGTAATCAAAAAACAAGTTAGTAGATTTTAGCCACAAAAAATTGAAAAATAAAAACTTTTTGACAAAAAATTAAACCGACGAATTACGGAACTGAAAAGTAAAAAATAAAATAAACCTTCTTAGTCTCAGTAACTAAGCTCCTAAACTAATGAAAGTAACTAATTTTGAGTCGGTGCCAAACAAACAATCAACGAACATCATTAAATTGGTTCAAAAAAATTATCAGAATGTCTCCGCGCAACTTGATGCCATCATTTTACGCCTTACCTAATTCATTTGCTTGTTTGTTTGGCGCCGACTCAAAATTAGTTACTTTCATTAGTTTAGGAGCTTAGTTACTGAGACTAAGAAGGTTTATTTTATTTTTTACTTTTCAGTTCCGTATTTCGTCGATTTAATTTTTTGTTAAAAAGTTTTTATCCAAACAAGACTTGATAAAAATAACTGCACAATATTAGGCATCATGGCTATCCATGGCACACTTGACAAAAGTAAATAAATTATTATCCAGTAATTCCCTCAGTAATATTTAATTCATGTTCTTATTTTTAATCCAATCGCAAATTAATTAGTATCGTTAGATTCGTTAAAAAATCCTTTTTTCGGAACGTGCTTGTCAAAAAATGGTCGCGTTTGAAAAATAATAGTTAGACACTAAAATGTAATTTTGCCAACGTGTTTCATTTCTATCTATCATACTAGTAACTAAAACTTTGCGATTGTAATTTTCTGACATCACCTGAGGTCCTCAGATTAGTTTACGTCCGATCATGGCCACCTAGATGCAATATTGAAAGTAACTTTAAAAAAATGAAATAGGCGTAAAAACTTTTCAAAATGTTACATTCTAATCCAGAAATGTCTCAGAAATCCAAAAATGTTACAATATACAGGCTGTTCCATTTAAAAATTCAAAACCATTTCCGGTGAAACCGGAAGTGACCGGAGAGTGAAAAATATGCGAAAACTCCCCTCTTCACATACCATTTACCTATACCAAATCTCATTCTGATACACAAGGCAAGGGGCCTGTTACTCATGTCGCATATTGCATCCTCGTGAGACATAAATATCATTCAATTCCCAATATATCATTGTTCCGGAGGTGTTTTGCATTCCCTATATCGTTTACTCGGCAATACATTTTCATTCAGTTATCCTGCTGTATTTAATTTTTTTTTCAGGATGTTTTGGTAATCGGTAACCTTTACGGATGTATGTTAGAAGACGGCGGTAGCTTCGAAGATCCCTTATTGTTCAAGCCAGAAAGATTTATGAAAAATGGAAGAATATCAATACCAGACGACTTCATACCATTCGGCATGGGAAAGCACAGATGTTTGGGAGAATCACTAGCCAGAGCGAGTGTTTTTCTGTTCATCGCAACCCTCTTGCAAAACTTCACATTCAGTGTAGTACCTGAACATCCTCCAACTACCGATTGGAATGATGGGATAACGCCTGGCCCTAAGCAATTCAAAGCTCGAGTCAAGCCTAGGATGTGATTTTCAAACCCACGAATCAAAAATTCAATGTCCAATAAGATATAGAAATAATTGTCAATATCATATACAAGTGATATCGATTGAGAAATCGCTTAATATACTACTGGTGAGAAAAAGTGGTTTCCATTCAGTAGGATTTTTTCCTTCAATTTTATAGAAGATATCCAAAACTCAAGGTCAAACCTCAAAGTTTAAACTTAATGTTATGAATCCCAAGATCAAATTCAAGGTCAAAACTGAAGGTAAAATATCAAAGTCGTCGAAACCCAATCTCAGAACTCTATTACAAATCTCAAGGTCAAATATCAAGTTCAAACACACACACACATTGCACACCTGCAATCATTCAAGATCACACGTGACGTCATTGTGGCTTAAATCTCCTACTCTAGTGCGTTTCAGGAACTGAACAAAGCTACCCTAACTAGGACCTCCTTGGAGAATTTTCAACAGAGTAATACACTCCAAAAAAGATCGAAAACTAATGAAATCTTGGAATGGAGGAGTGATGTGGGGAAGGTAATGAGAACAACGAGAAAGTCGACGAATGTATTCGAATTGTTATATCCTGTCAACAAGTGTTTGAGATGTAAATGTATTACGAAAGCTGTACTAGTTCCTTCGAGAACATTGGAAAAAATCAGTGAAATAGAAAATAAACTTCTTTCTGTGAAGATAGAGATGAAATAAATGGCGCCTCCAAAATGGCAGACAAGTTTTGTGATTGTTGTCCGATTCGATTCAAAATTGCTATAGAGGGGTTTTCGGGGTCGGAGATTTTAAATTTTTTGTCGAAATCCATAAATTCAAGATGGCGGCCCCAATATGAGGGACGAGTTTTGTGATTATGGTCCGATTTAATTCAAAATTGGTATGCGGCGGTTTTCGGAGATTTAGAATTTTTTGTCAAAATTTATGAATTGAAGATGGCGGTCCCAAGATGGGGGACTAGTTTTCTGATTATGTTTAATTGAAAAATAAATCTGGTTCGTAGCACTCACACAAAAAATCATGTATAATTGAAATTTACATGAAAATGAACTCCTGAAACTTTTGTGAGAAACATTTCTGTCTATCTCCTCCAACCAGCCAGATATTGTTTGTTATATTGAATTTGGGACACCCGGTATATATTTCAGGTATTTCACTGAGTTGGAAGGCAGTTAATGATCATTATTCACTGCCATTAGTATTTAATGTATATCATGTTGATTGAAGAAACAATTGGGTAATTATAAAACAGGCTTATAGAAATCTCTATACATAATATTTCATTTCAAATTTTGCTTATATTATTGTTGATCTTATTTATTATTCATATTACTATTTTGATGAATAATCACTTCATGAATTGACTGATTTATGGTTAGTAATAAGTGGATCATGACTTTGAAGATAGTTTTCCTAATAGTATCGAGAAAAGTGACCATTAATTTTGTCTTTTTTCTTTATTAGTCATTGTATTTTATAATTTCACAATTTATATTTTCAAAAGTGTTTCGTCAATAAAATTCTGCTTTACACAATAAAGTGTGTTTTGAATGAAACTATATACATCTGGTTATTTTTAGGTTATGGTGGTGAAAAAAATGTGTTTGTTATAATGAAACTTCATTTTATTTTTATTCGAATTCGAGAAAAGATGAACACGTTGAATTCATATTAATTTTACACGTACATTATCAGGGTTGTTAATTCTCTCATCAGATACTGATGGGTGTGATAACCCTCACAATGCGAACATTGCAATAGCTATCAGGGTAAAAAAAACTCTTTGAGTCTGAATGGGCTATTTTTAGTTCTAGATGAGAGATTGAAGCGATATTTTCAACCCTCACTTCTATAGGAAAGTTATACAAAGCAGAGTGCCAAAATATCTTCAATCTAAATGTACTCATTTCTGACATATATTCTCATGTTCATGTCCTCATAACTTCAAAGTCTTATAACTCAAGCTGTAATAGTAAATTACGTATCAAGTGTTGTAAAATAGTATATTACATAACAAGAGTTGTAAGAAGCATAATACGCACGACTAGAAAAAGTTACGCACGAGCCGCAAAGCGGCGAGTGCGTAATTGTCTTACAACTCGAGTTGTGTACTATACTTTTTCTACGACAGCATTCATTCCCATAAAAAATTAGGATTCCATTAGGTGAAAAGATTTTTAATCAATCAATTAAATAACTACAAAGATAATTCAACTATAATAAGTTACTATATTAGCATAGTTTACTTTTGATTGTAATAATTATTAATTGTAACTGTGCAGTTATTAAAAACAAGAAAGGGCGGGTTGGTTGTCTGATTTTTTGTATTTTCAAAAATAATACTATTGTTTTCTTTTTTTGTAACAGTATTATTAATGGCACATGTAATTTTTGATGAGTTGGCAGTCATGTTTTTCATAGAATTATCTACATAGCTCTCGGCCACTGCTGATGACTGCCATCCACCGTGTCTCTTTAATGCTAGCATATCGCCACCAGCATCTACAAGAATTGTGACTGGAGAGCGCCTAAAGCAATGGCCTGTGTATTGTTTGGGATTCGCTAAGCCCAGATATTCTGTCAGTTATTTTGGAATACTGCCGATTTTGTTTATTCCAACACATTGCTTGATGTATTTTGCATTTATGAAATTCAAAAAGAAAGGCAAAGTCTGAACATCTTGTCCTACAGGGCGTAGATTGATGTAGTTTTTACAAATTGGATAAAAGAACTCGGAAACGACAAATGAACGTTGCGTTTGGTTTTTGAATTATCAGACATTTTCCTGTATCCTCCACGTCTTGAGGGCTTTGAGTTGCGTAACTCCTGCTTTCTACAAGCACCACTAATACCAAAAATTGAAACTACCTGGAATAAAAAAGTATCAATACTTGCCTGTTGATTCATATAATTCGTGCATACCTTCGTAAGCAAATATCTGCTATCTGGAGCGTTTTGGAGAAAGAGATTGATATCTTTTGATGTCAACGTTTTCGATTTCTTACTCTTGAAACCATCTGCTTTTCTTTTAGGCAAAGCCAATAGTTTAGGATAAGTCGCAATGTTAATGTTATCATGGTTTATGTTTATTGTTGATCTTAGCATTGAATAAATTGACCAAAGTGACGATGGCTTCATTTCTTTGGACAGTTCTCCAAAATATGCTAACATAACATTTTCTGAAAATGAATTGATTTTGAGTTTCAGCTTCCAGTCCATGAATTTTCGATAAACTGTTTCGTATCTTCCACGAGATTTTGCTGGTATAGTATTTCTAATCGCAATTGGACCGATATAAAAAGTTTCGAGACGGAATTCTCTTCCACACGACAGAACTTTTTCATGATTGTACCAGGAACGCTTTGAAAGTAAAAAAACTGGTAGTATATAAATTTCCTATTTGCCGGGTAGTGCATATTAACACACCTCGTAGTGCTCTTATTTTGATTGCCGTTCCAATTGGGATTAGAATAAGTATAACAAATTATACGAAGCATTTTTAGCTTTTTCCACTATATCGGGTGGTGTACACATTTCATCTTCACTACTACTGGACATTTTTCACAACAATTTCTATTTGTTATTAGGGATTTATCTTCAAATGATAATGGCAAATTTAAAAAAAAAATCACGACACAATTATAAAACGTCAAAATGTTATCGGCGACGCGGCCTGTTATTCGTTTCCATGGCAACTACTGACGGCTCTATCTTATTGGTTACACGTCGTGCGATTTACTTTACAGATGCTACCGTATTGGTTGTTGATCGTGCTTTCTGTTTACGGTGAAGTTAAATCGTACAGTTTTATGTCGCACAGTGCTTAAATAGACAGTTACATAGTTGGCGAGTTGTACAAATTTCGTCATTTTCTGTAGGGGGAGTAGAAAAAGCATATTACGCACGAATGGAAAAATTACGCGTAGCGGAGAGTGCGTAATTCCATGAGTGCGTAATTGCTTTACAACACGCATTACGTACTATACTTTACCTACAGCCATATACAGTGGGCCAAAAACGTCTGGATTTCTTTTGATATTTTCATTATTATTAGGTATTGTAAATGATGCTTAAACACGTCGATTTTTTATTTTAGTTGTCATTTTTTGTTGTTCGTTTCATGTATACAGAGCTATCTGAAAACTATGACAGGGTACTTCATTTCTTCAAATGGGATACCCTGTATATTATTGCATCTTCAGATTTTTTGAACAATTTTATTTTGAACGATTTTACAAAATTATAGAAAATGATGATTTACTACTACGTTGGTTTAATTAACATTAGGAATATTATAATTATTTATGGTTACTGTACAATTATTAAATATATTAGAAGTATTCCGTTGTGTCGAATCATATGACATTGTAATATTTCCATTTGTTGAGGTTGTATTACTATTATGTAAAATAGCGGGGGATATTCTCGATGAGGTAAGTTCTTTGTTTTTTAAGGAATTGTCAACATAACCTTCTGCTACTGAAGACGATTGCCAGTCACCACGTCTCTTCAAGCCCAATAAATCTCCGCCAGCATCGACTGAAATAGTTGCCGAATTTCTGCGAAAACAGTATCCTGTGTAGCGATTAGAATTTTCTAGTTTGAGAAATTTTGCAATATCTTTTGGTATACTGCCAAGTTTGTTTATCCCAACGGGTTGTTTGGTGCATTCTCCATTTATATATTAAAAAAAAGGTAAATTTTCATTTAGTATTGTCTTGCCTATAGTGTTATATATTTTGGATCTGGAATAAAAATGGTTGAACGTTGAATTTTGGTTTGTGAATTTGGAATTTTAATAATGAAAGATTTTCCTGTGTCCTCAACATCTTCAATTTTCATATCTCTCAGTTCCTGTTCACGCCAATTATAAGTATAGTCTAAAAATAAAAATTACTGTAAGTGTGGAAAATAGTATCAGTGGACATATTTTACCTCCATAAACAAGTACTGATTGTCAGGAGCCGTTTCGAGGAAATCTTGAACATTTTTGGATATCAAAATTTCAGATTTTGTGCTTCTAAAGCCATCCGATTTCCTTTTTAATAGCACTATTAACTTGGAATAGGCTTCTATATTTATGTTGTTTTTTATGTTTGGATCTAAGCATTGAGTAAAGGGCCCATAGAGAGCTAGGTTTCATTTTTCCGATAGGTGTTGAAAATATGCTATCAAAACATTTTCGGAGAGGAAGTTACCTTATTTTTTAGTCCATAAATCTACTTTAACAATTTTCGTAGCGTTCGCGGGATTTACTTGGCAGTAAAGTCTTCGTTGCCATTTTTGCATTGCCATGACATTGGGAGAAGTTAAATTATCGTTCTCACTCTCACTTGACATATTGAAAATGTAGGTACACAGTAAAAAAATTTAGGGTGTACTTTCAATCGAGTGGATTTCAGAGCCAACTCCGATTCAAATCAACACCTGAATAGCGATGTATTGTCAGTTTTATTAAAAATTTCATAATAAGGTGGTCAGTGGTGTCAATTCTGACCTCATCAGTGAGAAATAACACGAGTGAGGTGATTTAGAGTGATTCTGAAAAATAGATTCAAAAGAAACACCAAGTGGTTGAAAAGTGGTACACCCAACAGTGCTTTTATTCATCTTCAATCAGAAACTACACGCAATGTATGGAATTACCACCCAGTTACACCGTATCAAATCACGATTGAATCGAAACCGTGAATGAATCATGAAATTTGGTGCTAATATTTACTCATGAAATCTTGCATTCTCCCTGATTGATTTTGAATGCCGCTGGTGTTGAAATCACCTCCTGACTCAATGCAGCACCCAATGATTAATGGATAGAAACAGAGTGTAAGGCTACTATGTTTTATGAATTTTGTTTTAAGGATTCGGGATGAATATATAGATACCAGAGTAAGTACATATTTGATTCATAGGTAACAATAAGCTTACCAGATGATTTCATGAGAATAATAGACAGAATGAAAAATTGTAGACATTGTTCATTTTTCATAGCAATTATTTGGAAATTTAAAATCTATACCTAACGCTATTACACCAGATTAAATAAGAAATCAGCGTAAATGGTGTGAATTTATTGAACTTCGTGGAAAAATATACAACACTACCTATACCTTTTGCAAAATAATGACGAAGTTTTCACTCAGCTTACTCAGCTATAGTTATTGTTGATGAAATATATACATATATATGGGTACCATATATTGGATTGGGTTGTTTCATACCCCCTCCTAGGCATTATATTCGTACTTCGTAATTCCGCATCTCCTACTTCATGTTCACTGCATAGTCGATTATCTCTCTTGATATAAAACATTCAACACAAATCCCAATTCTCATATAACTAAATGGGACCATCAATTATATTTGAAATTTTTGTTATCTGAATCAATTTTCATCGTTGAATTGCGCCACCTGCATTTTTTTCATTCAATACATTCACTAGAATATTTGGGATACTTTGGAAAGCAAAGTTTTGAGTGAAACAAATGTTCAGCTGCCATCTTATTTGCTTCGTCCTTGAAATTGATTAGGGGTGTATAATCAGTAATCAGGTTTGGGTGAATCAGCCACCATCTTGGAAAACGTTTTCTTGAAAACTTCATAATCGGCCTCCACAACGAAAACGTTTTTTTTTAATGGAAAATCCATTATTCCACAGTTTTCATCGAAAGTTATTCAAAATTATCTCATCACTACAAATAGTGATATAGATTTTTGGGGAAGACTTTTATATTTTTTTAAGTTGGAAGATTTCAGCAAAATATAACGATGAGGTGAAAAAAAATGAAAAAATATTTTAACCTCACAAACAAACGAAAAAAAATATGATGAATCCTAACATCTCGTAATACCTCCTCGAGCTCTTAAAAAAATAATCACTTTAAAGGCAATTTTAAACGCACCAAACATGAGCAAAGTAAAGATATTGTTTTCTTTCAGCCAAATGACATAAAGTGTAATTGCAACAATTCAAAACTGACAAGAATACCTACTTGACATGAGCCACCTATATGATTTCTCAAAAAAAGTCAATATTGTCTAATAAACAATTGAAATCAATTGAAAAATGTGATTGGTGCGATAATTTTTAATACTACTTTATATAGAGAGTTTCGTTCTACAAAAATTATTTATGATTATTTTTTGACATTTCTAAAAACCAATGGGGAAACATGTACCCTCATGTATCATTTACGCATTTTTATATTGAAAATAATCGACTCATTATTGCCAAGAGAATATATTGAGGTGGGTATTTTTTTATTTTCATCAAGTGACAACGTATGTATTTGACATCTGTCACTCATCTTAATGAAAACTATTGAAATGAACCAGAAATAGTTCAGTACATCTTCAGTTGATACAATCACAAAAAATGTTGTTTTTGATTATACCTATTTGTAACATACGAGAATTCTATAATAAAAAAAATAATTCTCTAAATTTTTCCTCACACCGGTTGCATTCGGCAATAGCCACTAGAGTCTTCGGTCTCACGTATCTATTACCAGACATGTTTTCAAAAATCTGTCACTTTATTTTCACTTATAATTCGTAACAAATGCTAACATCGGGCAACCCTGTACCAAGACACATGGTCATTCCAATCCCCTCCGTCAACAGTTGTTCAGCTTCAGCGTTTCCCGCAATTCCCGCGCGTCTACCGAAAAAGCGGTGTCAAATCTCATTCTCATTGCATTTGTTTCATTTTACAAGAGGAAGTATAGCTTGTTGTTTATTCCATATTCCCATGAATCCGAAAATGAAGTGTCTGAAAATAAACTTCAGGGCATCGGATAGATGGATAGTGTGTGGAGAATCAGCTATCGAAATAATTACTGAAGGTAAGTGGAAATATTTTTGTTTGAAATGTTTTTGAGGTTGGAAGTACCATTATCATGCGTACCTACTATACATTAACATTGCTGGACTTTGGATTTTGTTATTCTTTTGATATTGAAATGTTTCATAATCAAAACAGATCGTAAACTTAATGTTAGTTGGTTCTACGCAAATGACTTCATTTAATGTAAAATCAAGATACATTGGAACCTTCATGCTATTATTTTACATTTCAATCACTGGAAATATCTTTCGGTGTGATTCGACACCAACAGGTGCAATTCACCACCACTAACGTGTTATTCTACACCATATTTTCAGTGTCTATTTTCCCGTCAGAAGTTGATGAAAACGTCTTGGAGTTCTTCTGTAAGAGTAGAGAGGAACCGTATTTACGTGTATTTTTGGCTTCAGATTCAACTGAGTCGTTTGCACCACCTCTCGGCATATTGTCAGGTAAAAGGGTTTATAGAATTTTCATTCATGTTCATATGAATTCAAATTAATGTTCATATAAATTTTCAATTCATAAAGCAAGTTTGTAACAGTTTTTCAGCTATTTTACCTGTTGCAGATTTTAATATTGAAAATGGTATTAAGGACGCGGAAATCATTTTTGAAGACATCGGCAGGTCAATGACACCTTCTTTGTCCAACCACTTCTTTATTGTCCACTTTGAGTAACCATTCCGTGATCCGAGAGGAGGCCTCGCCAGAATCTGATGTAAGTGATATTGAGTGGGACATAGAAACTAATATGGTCTATGAGCGACCACAGACTTTTCGATATCCAAGTATTTCAATTGGGGAGATATATATATATATATATATATATATATATATATATATTTATATTTATATATATATATATATATGTATATATATCATTGTTCATTTGAAAATAGACATACTCTATATTATCGAATTTTTAATTGAAACTTCTCTTTGTTATCAGGATATACAGAAATGTATTGTACGTGGTGGTGGGCAGTATATTATAGACCAATATAACAAAAATAAGATGCTGACTGACAGGTGTCGCATTCAATTAGTTAATATTGTTGCTAATATTATCTTTGAAAAGTTTGGAACCGCTGTACCAAAGAGTGCAAACATGGAATATGCTTAAAAATTAGTTGAAGCCTTTCCCACTTATCGAAATTTTGAGAGCTCCTGTGGTGGATATGTAAGTTCAAATTTGGTATGATAAACAGTATAATGCCTCTGAATTTTTAGGAAATATTTTTCAATCCCTCAACTAACGGTGCACTAAAGGGCAACGGCAGACCACGTTGAATGCTACCCAAACCAAACCAAAATATATTTATTTATACAATGCGTTTAACAATAAAACCTTAACTACTATATACAAATTTACAATAAAAACAGTTCTTGTTTATCCTCTTCGGGATGGGTAAGGAAGAGGAAATGAGCTGTTGCGTTGGATGGGGGAGTTGTTAGATCACCCACTTGCCCTCCCAAGGGGGCGAAGGGGCGGTCTCTGCTGGTGTTAGCAGATGCCAGATATACCAGAATGGTTTTTCAAAATAATGAATGGCTGAAAGACACCTCCTGCGTGCGCTTATGTGTCTTTGTGCATTTTAGGTTTGTTCTTCGAGAATTATTACTTTTGTGCTCAATACAGTGCTACCGGTTCTCGTCTGATCACCGAAGTCAAGCAACGTCGGGCGCGGTTAGTACTTAGATGGGTGACCGCTTGGGAACACCGCGTGTCGTTGCCTGAAATTTTAATGAAATATACTCCTCTTGTGTCTGGCTGAATGACGAAATGTCCAAGCCAAAAAAAAACTAACGGTGGCTACCCAGCCAACCGATTGAGAACTCTCAATAGGATCCATAAAGTTGAAGGAACATCTTCAAAATCTGTGCATCAAATAAAAGCAAACCATAGTCCTGTCCGAAACGAGACAACAATAATACCTGACGATATGGACGAAAAATTTAAAGATTTGATGACAACCCCATCCACCGAGAAAGAGAAAATAAAAAGGCTGATTCTGAAAAAATCTCACAAACAAAACGTCCATTATGGAAATGTTTCCTAGATTACGTGACACATGTGGTTTAGTAAGTATATACATTATTTCAAGGCCCCCACATTGACAAAACATTTCAATGCTTCATCTGCAATACAATTTCAAAAGTGTCATTTTCAAACAACCTGTACATCGTGATGAATTATAAAATAAATTTTGGCAAGTAATAAAACTCTTAGCATGTATTCATTTCAAGGTTGAACAAGAATTTTCCCTTATGTTCCCTTCATGCTCCTCCAACTTTGAAGAAAGATATTTGGCTGTCATGGAAAACATTTTGTCAATTTACACGAAGACAACAAGCAGCTCTCACCCGTTAAGCGACTGTGGCTTTAGCTTGAACATTCAGTCGTTTTACGCTCCACTGAAAATGGGTGTATAGTGATTCATGAGCCATACAGAGTATGTTGATGTTGACTTGATAATAGTATATAGATAATCAGGCAGAATATTCAGATCTCATGGATTCAAATTGTAATGTTTCTTTCATTATTTAATAAATGAGAATTATGCATTCATCTTTTGTTACATTTCAATTCAATCTCCCCCATTCCCAGATGAACTGTGTCATTTGGTGTTTTTCTTTATGCTGAATTATATTTCAAGGAAACCCTTCCTTAGTAGTTTTTACTCTGAGCAGGTCCATTCGATTTGTTTTTGATAGAGAAGAGGGTGCAATGAATTTTTATTCTTTTCGAAGAAAACTCAATTTCTTTCAATGGGTCATTCTATTCTTTATAGTTTTTTTCGAAACGGATATAAATTAATTACCTCTTTTACCATCGAAAAAAATTCCGCATGAACCTGCTTAAAGTAAAAACTGGCACGGGAGGGTTTCCTTGAAATATGTTTCAGCATTGAGAAAAACACCAAATGATTGTGTAGTACATCATTTCGGTGTCAAATAACACACACAGAAATGCACAATTAACACTCAATAGGTGTTTCTTCTCATCAAAAAAACATTCGCATAAACTTACTTGGTGTAAAAACGGCACCAGGAAGAGTTTAATTGAAATATAAAAGCATTAAGAAAAACACGAAATTATTATGAAGTACACCATTCTGGTGTAGAAAAATATACTGAAATGCATAATTAACACTTGATAGGTGTTTACTCTTACCAGAAAAACATTCGCATATACTCGCTTAGTGTAAAAACTCACTAGGGATGGTTTCCTTGAACTGTTATTCACCATTAAAAAAAACACCAATGATTGTGTAGAACACCATTTCGGTGTCCAATAACACACACGAAATGAAAAATGAACTCGCAATAGGTGCTCCTTCTCACCAGAAAAACATTTGCATACACTTGCTTAGTGTGAGAACGCACCAGGGAGAGTTTACATGAAATATAATTAGGTTTAAAAAAACACCATATGATTGTGTATAACACCATTTTGGTGTCGAATAACACTCAAGGAAACACATAATAAACACCACCGAAGTGTTCATTCTCCTCAAATTAGCACTACTCTAGTGTGACTTCCTACTGAGTAAGATTAATTCAGTACACTGTACAGAAGAACACATGACACCCTGCCATGGTGAAAAAAATGCCGGTGCTAATTTTCACTAAAACAATCAGGACCTGGTGGGACACCGGATGGTGTTAGCTAGTGTGAGTTGGTGTGAATAATTTTTTACTGTGTATCCTTTTTTAACCAGTATGTATCTTATAATTATCAACTAGAACTTATTTGTCTTTCAAAAAATTTGTTTGTATTATTTTGATTTTGACAGTTACTATGACTACGCTGTTGACGAACGATTGCGCGATCATGACCGCTTAATTTTACGTATAAATTTTAATATATTCTAACTGTGCGTTCTGTTTACGAACCCTGTGCGATTTGTTCACGAACCCTGTGCGATTTGTTTACCGTGCATAATGAGATATTTACTGAGGCTCTATGTCGTGTGTTTTTGCCTATTTTCTACAGTGGTCGTAGGTACAAAATATGATTGGGCATAAGAAATCTACTTCAAAACCAATCTAGGTTATTGTTTGTACTGAGTAATATTCCAGCTGAAATTTATGATTTTGAAGTCTTCGATCGTCCAATGATTTTTGGCACACAAGAAGGCTCGATAAAAAATAATAGTAGAAATTTGTAAATTTCACTTAACCCTATAATAATTATATCAGTTATGTTAATGCTCATTATTCAAAGAAAGTCCTGAAATAAATCTACAAAGTCCAGATTAACTTGCTTTGTTCGAAGCTATTATTGGTACAGGACTGCAAGATATTCTTAATAGGGTTATCCGCAAGAGCCCCGTTGTCTGACAAGAGTTAATAACAGCAATCGTATGGTTAGTTTCAGCGCTGATGATTTGTTTTCTTATAGGCAATGAGTATAATTGGATGTAAATATAATGCTCAGAGAGGACGCAAAACCTAAAAGGGTTCGTTCTGCAAGTGCAGCAGGTAGCACAATATCTGAGTATGATGAAAAAATATATAAATTTGAAAAAAAGGATTAAGACCGGTGTTGAGGACGAAATGAATATTTTATACCCTGTATGTATATTTCAAAATGAATGATCAATCAATGTCAAGTTTCTTATGAATTGTGAAAAGTGTTTGAATAAAAAGTATAAATACAGTCCAAATAACTATAATTATCCAATATTAGCAATTACATTGGTCCTTTGAGGTAATTTTGAACCACTATGGAATAAAAAAATGAAGCAGGAGCAACAGAAATTCAGAAAGTGCGAAGAAGTGCAAGGTGCAATAAAGGAGTCCCACCACTGAGGTATGCAGATTCAGAAAATGCAGAACCCAGTTCGAGGGTAGCTATACAAGGCTATACAAGTCCTGTAGAAAAAGTCGCATCTGTGAAAAATGTGCAAGGTGATAATATTCCTACCAGCCAAGATATGAAATCTGCAAATGTTCCTGCAATAGTAACACATAAATCTAGTAGGAATGTCTACAAAGTCAAAGAATTCGAGCATATCCAGATTGAAACTTGAATTGACTTTAATGAAGAAACAAAAACAACTTGATGATAAAGAATCTAGAGAAAAGCTCAAAGCTTTGGAAAGAGAACGTCAGTATTTGATGAAGGAAGCTGAAATACAAAGAGAATTGGTAGAGAAGAGTGAATCAAACAGTGTGGCTGGTGAAGATCAAGTGCTTTCCGTTTGTTCCGAACGTTTTTATGAAAATTCTTCCATCATAAGTAAATGGGTCAATGATTCGAAACAATGTGTAAAAAAAAGCAAAGCCAAATGAAATATAAAGAAGATTCAGTTTTACCGCCCTCATTATTTCCAAATTCTATTGGGGGTGGAGGAGATAATCTTCAGGCAGTGTGTTGAGAATACAAACACCACCAATCGAATTTTACTACGAAATAAAATGAAAAATCTACCTTATTTTTCCGGTGACCTTTCAGAATGGCCTATATTTATGAATGAGTACAGAAGATCCTCAGACGAATTAGCTTTATCTGATCGAGATAATCTGCTACGTTTAGATAAAGTTCTCAAAGGGAAAGCACTACTCACATCTTCAAGAAATGTCTCAAAAATTATAAAAATGTTGGAAATGAACTTTGGGAGAACAGAATGGATAATCCTGTCCCTAATTGATAAAGTGAAAAAGGTGAGCAACGTTAGAGAAGATAAACTGGACTCTTGGATTCAATTCTCCAATGCCGTGAATAATATGGTGACAACCATGAAAAATGTGAATTCTTCCTTGTATCTTTTCAATCCAGATTTGTTAGCAAGTTTGTTGGAGAAACTTCCCACTATTCAAAAATTCTCTTGGGGAAAGTTCAAGCATCATCGCGATGTACAGGGTCTTCAAACATCCTTGGAAGATTTTGCGACTTGGTTCGACGAAGAACTGAATTCCATGGCAGCTATCAGTAATCCTTTTCAAAGAAGTAGTTCAAATAAAATTATCCCGAGAAGAGAAACAGTCATGATCTCCAAAAAGAACCATGAACACAAATCAGACCGCACTGAATGTGTCTTCTGTAAATTTTCCGGCCACACAATCTTAAAATGTACCAAATTCATTGATCTTCCAATAGCAAAAAGAAGGGAGGATGCTCTTAGTATGAAATTGTGTTTTATTTGCCTGAAAGTTGGTCATATGGCTTCAAGATGTTTCTTAAAATCCAGATGTGGCAAGAGAGGCATAATTTCCTTCTTCATGTCCAACGTGATGAACAGGAAGAACAACATAGTGGTGAAATAATCACCAACAATGAAAGCGAATCCATCAATAGAATTTCATCTGCTGAGTTTTGCGCCAGTTCAAATAATGAGTCCAATACCAAGAGAAACCAAAACTGTTTTATTAAGAATAGCGCCGGTGATTTTACGAGGACCTGTAAGAGAAATGAAAACATATGCTCTCTTCGATGAAGGGTCCACATGCACCATGATTGAAGAAGATGTAGCCAGAAGACTTTGAAGATCAGTCACAAATGGTTTCAATAGATATTGCTGCCGATAAAAATATTCCAATTTTTTTAAGCTAAAGCAAGTTAGAACTGTTAGAAATCTAAGACTTCTTGAACAAAAACTGAACGTTGAAGACCTTTCAAGAAAGTTTCCCTATCTAGATAATGACATTCTGGAGTCCATAAGTAATACAAAACCTGAGCTGTTGATTGGACAAGACAATTGCGGTCTCATTGTGCCAAGACATATTATTCAACCTAAAGTGAATCAACCCATAATGTCCTTATCAAAATTGGGTTGGACAATCCATGGACCTATCAATCAATTCGACAAAGGATCTATCGGAGTTCATCTTAGTCTTTGCTGCCGTCACGTTGGTGATGAAGAACTGCATCAAATGGTCAAAGATAGCTTTCGTTTGGAAGCTTTTGGTGTCAAAATGCAGGGTCATGTCATCAAGTCAGTAGAAGACAAAAGAGCTGTGGAGATTATGGATAAAACACTAAAAAAAGTTGAAAATCATCATGAAGTTGGCCATTTGTGGAAGAAAGAAGATTGTTCATTACCACCAAGTAAAGCTAATGTTATGAAAAGGCTGTACCGCATGGAGAGAAAAATGGATCGGAATTCTGAATTTGCTATGCAGTATACTGCCAAAATTACCGAACATGTTCAAAAAGGATATGCTGAGAAGTTGAAACCCGAAGACATACCAAACAATGAAAAAACTTGGTATCTCCCACATTTCGCTGTTTGGAATGTCAATAAACCCGGAAAAATCAGGCTTGTTTTCGATGCCGCATCAAAATCTCAAAGTTATTGTCTGAATGATTTTCTCTATCAGGGTCCAGATTACGTACCATCTTTAATTTCCGTATTGTGGCGATTCAGACAGAATAAAATAGGTTTTGGGGGAGACATCAAGGAAATGTTCCACCAGGTCCATATCACTAAGAGAGACAGATGTGCTCAGCTGTTTCTTTGGCGTGGTATGGAGAGGAGAAGAGATCCTGATGTTTATGTCATGAAAGCAATGGTTTTCGGAGTTATATCTTCACTGTCTGTGGCACAATTTGTTAAGAACAAAAATGCAGCTTCATTCGAACATGAACACCCAGGTATTGTTAGAGCAATAGAGAGACAACACTACGTGGATGACTACTTAGATTCTTGCTGCACAGAAGAGGAAGCCATTCACAGAATCCGAACCGTACTGTACGTACATAGACAAGCAGGTTTCGAAATGGTGAAGTGGATGAGCAATTCTCGTATGGTTATGCAATCTATCCCCGATAATCTACGAGCGAATTACCAAAATTCTGTTAAAATCGACACACAAGCATTGGAACGAGTTTTGGGACTCTCTTGGTGTCCAGAAAAAGATAATTTTGTGTTCACTCTGAACCTGAAGAATATTCCAACTGAAATTAGAGATGGACTGAAAGTTCCTACGAAGAGAGAAGTATTGCGGATGGTAATGTCCATATTTGATCCCTTAGGATTCCTTGCTCCACTTATGATCAATGCCAGAGTTTTATTACAAAACATTTGGAGGAAAAATATACACTGGGATCAAGCAGTTACAGAAGATATTTTTGCAGTATGGTTGAAATGGTTGAAGCAACTGAAAGAAGTTACCCCCATTATGATTTGTAGATACTATTCGAGTCTTGCAATTGTCAAAAAGGTAGAACTGCACTTGTTATCTGATGCCAGTGATAAGGCATATGCTGCAGTTGCCTTTCTCAGAACAGTGGGGATTGATGGCATTTGCACGGCATTTGTGATGGCAAAGTATAAAGTGGCACCTATGAATCAGCAGACTATCCCAAAACTGGAGCTACAAGGAGCAGTACTTGCATGCAGATTGGCCAAGACCATACGCAGTGAAATTGAATACCAAATTGAACAACTTCATTTCTGGACAGACTCAATGGTGGTTTTACAACAGATCAGGTCCGAATCCAGGAGATTTCCCATTTTCGTAGCATGTAGACTTGGAGAAATTCACGAAGACACAGATATTTCACAGTGGCACTGGTTACCTTCCGAAATGAATGTTGCAGATCAGGCTACAAAGGAAATGAAGAATATTGATTTTCTACCTGATGGAAAATGGTTTTCGGGACCAAACTTCCTGAAATCACCTGAAGCAGACTGGCCAGAAGAACCACATTGTGAATATGATCAAATTCTCACTGTGCAGTTGGATGAACCTTTGCAGATGGAATTTCCAGACATAAATAGATTTTCCGAATTGATTCGACTCATCCGCACCACAGCATGGATTATATTTTTCAAAAAAGTTATCAAAATTCCAAAAACTTTTCGGTCAGATAAAGCAATTTTAGGAGTAGATGAAATAGAGAAGGCTAGAACATTATGGATCAGGAAAAGTCAGAATGATACCTTTCCAAATGAAATTGTAATTTTGAAAAAAGATAGATGTGTGCCCAAATCAAGTCGACTTTATAAATTGTCTGTATTCTTGGATGAAGAACATATAATGCGATTGGAAGAAAGAATTCCTGAAAATGAGAGACTTGGAATATCTTTCGAATCCAGAAGTCCTATTATTTTGGACCCAAAACATAAATTCACGTCTTTGTTGATTGATCAGTACCATCAAGAGTGTGGCCATTTGGGAATCGAAACAGTTGTGAATAATCTGAGACTGAAATATTGGATTCTCAACATCCGAGCAGCAGTGAAGAAATGTTTCAATAACTGCCAACTATGCCGAAACAGGAAGTGCAAACCACAACCTCCTGAAATGGGAATTTTACCAACCGAACGACTGGAAGCGTTCACATTTCCATTTTCATTTGTTGGAATTGATTTATTTGGACCTATGACTGTTGCAGTGGGACGAAGAATTGAAAAGAGATATGGTGTATTGTTCACCTGCCTCACACTAAAGGCAGTACATATAGAATTAGCTGCTTCTTCAGATACGAGTTCCACTATACTAGCCATTCGAAGATTTATGTGCAGAAGAGGTCATCCAAAGGAATTCAGGACCGATAATGGAACTAACTTCGTTGGTGCAGAAAGGGAACTCAAAGAGTGGATTCAAGGGTGGAATCAAAATTCAATTTCTGAAGAACTCACTTCAAAAGGTATTATCTGGAAGTTCAACCCTCCAGGAGCTCCACATATGGGTGGAATATGGGAGCGAATGGTACGATCAATAAAAACTGCTCTGAAAATTAGTCTGAAAACAATCAATCCGAAAGAAGAGGTATTGACTACGTTGTTGGCTGAAATCGAGTATATCGTCAATTCAAGGCCGTTGACACATATTTCTGTAGACGCAAATGAACCAGAGGCAATATCACCCAATCATTTTTTACTGCTAAGACCTGGTGATATGAAGTCTTATGGTGATGTTGCACTCTCAAGCAGAAAACAATGGCGAATTGCCCAGGCATTGGCGGATAGTTATTGGAGGCGTTGGGTCAGAGAATACAGACCTACTCTTATTCAGAGACAGAAGTGGCACGATAAAACTAATCCTATCAAAGTCGGAGATATAGTACTAGTTGTTGACGAGAAAGCACCAAGGAATCAGTGGATGATGGGAAGAGTTGAAGAAACATACCCTGGCAAAGATGGTATCGTAAGGGTTGTCCAAATAAAAAATAGGAAAGGAACTTATGTGCGACCAGTAGCAAAGCTCTGTATTCTTCCTGTAAAATAGAACTTGGTTCAGTTTGTGTTGGGGTGGAGAATGTTGAGGACGAAATGAATATTTTATACCCTGTATGTATATTTTAATATGAATGATCAATCAATGTCAAGTTTCTTATGAATTGTGAAAAGTGTTTGAATAAAAAGTATAAATACAGTCCAAATAACTATAATTATCCAATAATAGCAATTACAACCGGTCTGTATAAACTCCAGCTTCTTGGTGCTCAGGGGTGGACGCTCGATAAGATGAGTACGATTCTCGGTTCTGGTAGTTGTAGCAACCAGAGAAGTAGGGAGAAAAAGAAAAAGGCCTGGATTATATTCCCGTTTCAGACAGGAATTCACTGCATTCTTCCTCGTAATGTGTATGTATATGTTATGTTGTCTCAACATTTTCTGAACCATAACAAGACACATGGATTTTTTTTTGTCTTGGAATGATATATTCTTCGATTTTATTTTTATAAATAAATTGGTCGTGATGTTTTTATTAATCTCCTCCAGATAGGTAGTTGGTCTCTGGTTATTTCCTTGTAGGCTGAATAATATAATAGCAGCATCACCTTAGTTTTGGTGTTATGTTCCTAACTGTCATGATGGTTTGATAGCATTCTTGGGACATTTGGCTAAGGAACTGGTGAATATTTTGTCCAGTGGTTGTCTCTCAAATAATGAACCTGTATCAACCTGCGGTTGTTATGTAATTTTTTTTGTTTGTGAATATTCTGGAATCTGGTGGCCAACTAATGATACTTATGAACTCGTCATGAAAGAAAAACTCAATCAGAAGCGTGGCATTGGAACTACTAAGAATATGCCTTTGGTGAAATTAAATTCATAAGCGAGCCTACTCATAGGCAACCAACGCAATGTATATTTCGACAAATTTGAATATAAGCGCCAATAGGTGTCAAATAGGTTGCCCATACACTACTGCAACATTGTATTGGAAATGATTAAAGTTTGTTAAGACTACCCATGGGGAATGAAGGCTCCATTCCAGTCCTGAAATGCTCTCACGGGAACAAAAATTGATAACTAAGGACGCTTCCAGAAGCATTCTATGGTCAACTGAGCCAATTGGAAATTCGAAAAGCTTCACGAGTATCGGGCGTTATTGAGAAAGTCAAAGAGTTTTCATAAGTCGCGAGGCGAGTCAAGCTATATTACAGTGCTTTTCTTTAATGTCCCCCCCTCTTTTATTTTTTGAACGCGTCAACTCGAAAAATTGAAACTTGAGTTGATGAAATTGATGCATGAGTACTATATTTTGGAGTAAAATTGACAGATGAAACTTTCGAAATGGCGACTGGGCCCCATTTGGGAAAAACAAAATTGAAAGGGGGGTCTTGTGACACATCCCTTTGAAGCTCTTGACGTAAACTTCACAACCCTAGAACATAAAGTCAATGTCGTCACCCACTACAAAATGGCGCAACATTCAATAATTGCCTGAAAACATCGACGTTTAACTTCATAATTTGGGGAAAGAAGCTGAGTTCATTTCAGAAGATGCTGGGAATGGTTGCCTTGTACTGCTTGACATAAGAACAGCCTATCCGATATTTCACGCCGAACATTTTCGAACACAGTAACGTCGATATTTCTACAAATATTTATTATTCTCTGCCGTATATCCAATATTGAAGCAGGTTCAGTTTCGTACACCTTTTGCTTCAAATAGCCCCATGGAAAAGTCTACAGGTGTCAAATCTGGCGAGCGGGCTGGCCATTCCGTAGGCCTCGACGGCCAATCCAACGACCGGGGAAAATATTATCCAAATAGTTTCTTACTTGTCCGTAGTAATGTTGTGGTGCTCCATCTTGTTGGAATACAATATCCATATCGAATTCATTAGGATTCGCTTCGACGATTTCGGTGATTAGAGGGTCAACAGTATTTTCCAGCATATTCAAATTCAGTTCCCCTTATAAATTTTGTTCAATGAATAGAGGTCCTACAATATGGTTTCCTAATATTCCTGCCTGGACGTTAATTTTTTCTGGATATTGAGTATGAGTTTCCCAAAAATGTGAGGGTTGGTGTCACTCGAATAACGGCAATTTTGTCTGTGAACCTTGCCGTTGAGATGAAATCACTGAAACAAATATTGTGGAGGTAGGTAGGATACCTTGCAATGGTTGCCGTCATAATTTCGCAGAATTCTGTTCTTCGATCAGGGTCATCTTCAGTTAACTGGTGTACCATTTTGATTTTGTATGGATGATACTTATTCCTCTTCAAAAGTCTCCAAACAGTAGAAGGACATACCTCACAAACATTCGCGACGGAGGAAGTAGACTGTTTCATCTCACCAATTATTTGAACTTGCTGTTCTTCTGGAATGGACGGATGACATGAGGGCTTTTTGTTCTGTACACTACCGGTAGTTGTAAATTTGGTTACAAGTTCCCTTGAATATTTCTTACAGATAGGACGATTCGGGAAACGATCATTAAAAATTCTTTCGGTTTCGTGAAAGTTACGCGTCGCACCGTAAATAAAAATCGCTCCGAATTTTTTCCCAATGGACGAGAATTGGCCATTTCGAGATAGTTCACGTGGTACCTATTTACTTGTGAAACCGAAAACTAAATGAGAATATTTCAACTGAACAATGATGTTCGTTGTCGTACTGACATTTCTTGTCATTTTTTGTTCAATCAAAAAGCTACCTGTCAAACCTTATCGGGTTGTTGGGATTGCCATATGGCAGGGAAAAACAAATATTTCTAGATGTAACGATATTCATGTGTTTGTATTCAGGTAATTATTAAATGTTCCGCCATTTTGTAGTAGGTGAATATATTGACTTTATATTCTAGGGTTGTGAAGTAATCGTCAGGAGCTTCGGAAGGATGTGTCACAAGACCCCCCTTTCAATTTTTTTTCCAGATGGCGCCCAGTCGCCATCTTGAAAGTTTCATCTGTCAATTTCACTACAAAATATAGTATTCATGCATCAGTTTCATTATCCCAAGTTTCAATTTTTTGAGTGGACCCGTTCAAAAAAGGGGGGGGGGGACATTAAAGAAAAGTACTGTATAAGAAGTCGCAAAAATACTTTTGTGGGATCGCGATGTTAGTTGGACTATATTCGAATCGACGAATTGGCCTCAATGCCAGTAAAAGCATGTAAGCTGAATATCGATGGAGTCAACAATAAGTATTTTCTTCTTGTTGTTGTTCTTGCGGATATAATGGTGTTGAAGCAGAAGTAAGAGTATATGTTGTGAAAGGGAAATGTGAATCTCTGCTGCGTTGTTAATCTTCTGAAAAACTAAACTTAGCGGATATATCTATTCGCAATAAAATCAGAACCGTAGACATGGATTTGGACGCGATTCTGCAGAATCCTTCGCGTTAGTTCAAGCTACAGTGGTGCATCTCCTAGGAGAAATAGGTAATTGTTGCGGTTATGTTTCATTTACTTTTTTATGATTCACACCTTTCGATGAGGATAACCTACAAGATGATTTCCCTTATGTTGTAGAAAATTGCATATACGTTGTTTTGATTGTCAATTCTGATAACAGAGCAATTCTGAGAGGCTATCATGGATGGAATCTGAAGCACTTGAACATTGCAAAAATGTGTTTGGTTGATAAAGTCGAGTAGTTCCACGAGTCTTGTATTGAATTATTCATAGTATCAGTGACTTTTTCAGTTGAGGAAGGTATGTGAAGTTCATTTAACTGTTATTGAGGATAATATAAACTGATAATTTTCCAGTAGAAAATATTTTTATCGAGTAAATTCTAATCAAAATTGATTCACGTCAAAATAAAGTATTACCGAGAAATTACCACATCAGCATGGGTTTTGTGTTACAAAATCAAATGAATTTTTGGAGGGATTTCCCCTCCATCAGGGTAGTTTGGAAATGTTAGTTCCTAGGTTTTGCTATTATGAACTGAGAAAAATATATTGATTATTTTCCTATATGTAAGGTATGTATTTTCACCAAATTCAAAATAAATTGAAACAATTGGTAGACTACAAGCGGAAAAACTATTTTCCTGGCAAATACCACGCAAAACATTGAATGATATTCGCCCGAAAATCTATGCAAACTTCCCTATCCAATGAAAATTTATTGCAAATGTTTCTTTCTGATGAACTTGATAATGTTTAAGTTGTGTCAGGCCTTCCTAACAATCCATAAACCAGTTTCAGGCTTTTGGCACTCATCAGTACGGAGTAGGTAGCGCCATTCCAAAGTTACTCAAGCAAATCTGCTTTCAATTTGTACAGCAACCAATGGAAGGGTTCAATACTAATCATTTATTATTTATGGGTCACCTAGTTTGACATATCATATATAAAAAATAAAGCTTGTAAACTCGACTTTCTAGTCAGAATAATTGCTTAGATCAATTGTTGAATTTGTTTCAACGAAGATGGAACAGTAAAAGTGAATGTCTTCTGCTGTCTATTTTGATGTAATTTTTGAATGATATCTCGTTCATTTCCGAAGATGTAACAAAAGTTCGGAAAACTCTTTTTTAATGTCCAAAGATAACAATTGTGACGAAAAAGTGAAAATGGTACATTTCTTTACGAAAAGAAGTGAAGAAGTGAAGAAGTGGAGTATTTATCCAAGCCCCTTTTTGATAAATCCGAACTTATTCCAAATCAGTGCTTCACAAAAACATGAGTAACAATTAGTTCAAAAACAAAAATATAATAATCTCATATTTGAAACTAAGAAACAGTAGTCCAATCAATTCTCACTGATTTGAGAAAAATATTTGTGTAATTCGATTTTCTGTGACAATGGAATTTCAGTTCAGAAAAAGGTTTCTCAGAGAAGGAAATCAAAAATGCGTTGTGTTTCAAATAGGGATCACATTTTGTTTTTCAACACAAATGTTTCACTTACATTGGGAAGTCCATATATTCACAACAAGAAAATAATACATCAGTATGGTATAGGTACTGATGATTCTAAGGTGGACGAAAGGGCTGGAGTGGGAGTAACGGGTCCGAGTTTTAGGCTCTCAAAATCCCTAGGCAAAGCCCTAACAATTTTTCAAGCAGAAACCCATGCCATAGATATTTGCGCCCAAGAATGCCTTGAAAAAAATTTCAGGGGGGCAAAGATCTATATCCTATCAGACAATTGAGCAGCACTAAAAGCTCAAAAGTCACACACTTGTCGCGGGAACATAATGAGACGAGTTTTTTTTTAATCAACACTCGGAAATTATTATAATGAATTCAGACAAAGGAAACTCTACGGTCATTATGTTGAAAACATACTATTTAGAAGGCATGAAAAACATATTGGAGGATGATACTACTTATGAAAAAATAGGAAGGGATCCAACCCACACATTCCAATTCGAAGCCAATGACCTGGTGGACACTTTGGAAATAGGAGGGTACATTACGTTAGAAGAGGAGAAGAGGTTGAAGAAACACAATGCAGTGCTTCTCGTTTATATGTGAGTGCGAAAAGCTCACAAACAGGGGATGCACCTTAGACCTGTCGTAAACTGTAGAAATTCCCCAACGTATAATCTAGCTTGCTTTATTCACAAAATTCTTAATGATTCAACTACAACCTTTCAATACAGCATTAGAAACTCCATGGAGTTCAAAGAATTTTCCAAAGATATTGTTTTACCGCATAATCATATCCTAATCTCTCTGGATGTTGTCTCTCTTTTTATAAAAAATCCGAAAAGTCAGAGATATTTTAAAATCAGAATGGGAAAACATTTCCGCATATACAGATATTCCAATGAATCTTTTTTTAGAAAAAATCGACTTCATTCGTGACTCCAACCATCTTATATTTGATGGAATATTGTACAAACAAAAAGAGGGTACAGCCATGGGAAATCCAGCCAGCCCAGTGTTAGCGAACTTAATTATATGAGTAGTTAATTATTTTAACATAACATCGAGATTGCATTCTGATATAACCTTCATAAAATATTATGTGGACGATTGCATTCCTGACATTCCAGCCGATAAATCAGAAGAAATATTAAACATCTTTAATAGTTTCAACCCCAACATTCAATTTACGTTAGAAATAGAAGAAGAAAATAAACTACCGTTCTTAGACCTTCATATCACAAGGAAAAACGATGGGAAATTACTCAGTAATTGGAACATGAAACCTACCAACTCAGGGAGAATATTGAACGAGCCAAAAGGTGAATACAGCTTCCAACTTAATTTCTAGAGCAATTACGCTCAGTGATGATTGCTTCCACACGGAGAATATAGGCAAAGTAAAAAAATTATTAAAAACTAAAAACTACCCCGCGAAATTAATTAACATCATCATCAATAAACCCTACAGAACAGATAGGCGAAAGATTCTCCCAAAGAACGGTGCCACATTTTCAAAATTTCCATTTATCGACTCTCATACAAAATCAAAAATTGTTTATCAACGGATTCTCAATTTAAAAACAACAGGAAAATCATTCACTCAGTTAAAAGACAGAATACCGACGGAATCAGATTCATCAGATATATAGGATTCCCTGTGAATGCTGCAAATGTTACATAGGACAAACTAAACAGTATTTAAAACCAGAATGTACCACCATAAATATGACTTACGAAAAGAATAAAAATAAAAAATAAAACAGCACCTGCCGCTGTCT